>JAIUZE010071513.1:0-32148 GCA_022085475.1 Heliosperma pusillum | reverse complement strand
AACCTCTTCTAGAATCGTATTCAAGAAGGTGGTTCTTAAGATCCAATTGTCATCATACTATTATGAAATGCTGTAATTGCTAAGTATATTCGAATGTATCGAAGGATTAAGGTTGGTGCAAAACTCTTTGCCTACCCATTTATCTTTGAAAACATTTTAATGTTCATCCATGCAAATATCGATCTTAAAAATCAATTTACATTGAAGAGGTCGTACTTCTTCAAGTAAAATTTACCAGGTCACATACATGACCATCATGCATGGAGTCCATTACGAATCTCATGACTCTAAACCATAGCAAGAAGTTGGGACTAGAATCAGTCTTTTATAAGTCACAAATTAGAATTCATCACTATTAAGGAGTGATAAAATTCCATGACCTCTTAGGTTCCGAAGAAACAACTACGGAACAAACAATGAGGAAACGTTTTCCGGACCATATGCTCAGTTTGTGGCTCTTGAAACATTTTCTCCCACTCTGTCTTATCAAGAAATAATCGTATTTTTATTGAAAGACAGCATCACGAGTCACAAACGCTTTGTTCTCTTGGTCATTGTAGGATTATTGAGCACTTGTTTCATTTGGATAACTTATAAATTAGGTACGCTACCTATCCATATGGTATATGAAATAAAATCCGACGGTTTTAAATGTGCTTTGATATGGTGGGATAAGAAATAGCAGACAAAAATAATAAGATCTCAAAGTTAGTCAAGTGGCTCAGATTAACTTGACAAAGACAAAACCATATCATATAAGGTTTTGTTTCTCTATGCAACAATACCCTTATCTCATAGTGTGTGTTAGAGAAGTTAACTCGTGAAACTATTTCACAATACTTTTGGTAAAAATCAAAGTCAATACTTAGATATTTCTTGTTACGATTTGGTCGTAAGTCCACTATCTAATATTCTTGGTGGTTAACTAATTCACATTGAAACTCTTTGAACTTTTCAAAGATTTCTCTTAGCACCTCATTAAGTAGAATGAAACACAATATCTACTTAAGTCGTCGGTAAATAAAGTGAAGCAATCATTACCATGTCTGGTTGTGTTTGTTATTGGACCACACATATTGTTATGTAATATGGCCAATAACTCACTAGTTCGATTTCCTTTTCAATAAAAAGGGCACAAATCATCTTGCCTTGAATACAAGAATCGCACACACCATAAGATTCAAAATCAAATGTTTTAGGGATACAATTCAATACTAGCCTTTTAATGTGTTATACAATCCAGAATTAAGATTAGATTAGGGTCACCAATTTTGAGCCTTTTACAATCTATATGACAAGTAATTTTTAGTTTTAGGTCAAGAATATAATTACCTTTGATTGGTATGGCATAACCATTGACCAAGTATAGGTATAAAAAGGAAACAACGCTTGTTCCATTCACAAAAGTGAAACACTTGTGTCGTACACTAAAGTAGATACTATATTCTTTATTTAGAGGTCGTGTACATAATAACTTTTATTAAAGTATACCTGTAAATCAAAAACTAGATTGATTACATTATAACTTTTATATGTTTCTAAAGAAATAAAAACTACAATAGTTCTATTTCCCTTGTAGGTCGACATTTAATCATGGCTAGTCGTCGCACGAATCATTATTATATGCATTGAATACATCGATGAAAACCATAATGGGTATCTAATACCCAAAACTTGCATTTTAGCAAAATAAATGTCGATCATATAGATATTATGGGTGAAAATAATACACCCAATTTCTAACTCTTTAGAAAATTTGGGGCAGATTCTTTTCTTGTGTCCTACGCTGTAAGAATAGAATCAGCAAAGGTTGGGTTTGACACCTTGCTTGGATTTTGACTTTTACTATTCAAAATAGACTTGCCTTTTTCCTTCGCCTTGTGCCAACATCGTGCCAACCTACTCTTGAACCTCGATTTGTTCTTAACAATTAAGAATATAAACATCCCTCTTAGAGCTCCCACTCAGTTTTATGCATCTCTACCTAAACAAGTAGATTTGAATTATAATGAAGATTACTCTTTATTTCATTCATGGTTTTACCTTAAAAAAAAGGATAAACCTTTCATAAAGTGACTACGGTATTTGGTTAATCGTGATTTCAAATAAATCGAGAAACCTAGTCGTCCCAAATGATTTGGCCTCTTTTGAGGTAAGCCTCGATAAGGACCATTATGACGACATACCAAAAATTACAAATATTTTCGTTGGAGTTAAAAGATTGAAGCACCATTGTAATAAGGAGACGTCAATAAAACAAAATCAAAACGTTTTTGATTAAGTGTGACATATTCATATACTCTTCATAAGAGACATTCGTAAAGGTTAATGTGAGGATCAAAAGAAAAATCATTTTGTCTTTAGCTATGGTGTTTAAACGGAGATTTAAATCGCAATCAAAATGCTACCGTATAAAATAATGGAAACTCCTTTCCACGATTGAACGGATTTACAAGTTCATAGAAGGATAAAATATTTGTCATTTGCGCGTATAAAATAAATCTCAACGGAAAATAAACATTCATCGCTTAAATATTATTTACTTGTAAAACAATTTTAAACAAGTCACTCATATAATGACCCCTCACGAAATTATATAAGTGATTCCAAGACCCATCTTTAGAAAAAAATAGTCATCGCATGCTACCTTTATCTAAAAATGGTAAGTCAATACTTGACTAATTCTACACTTAGAATTCTTGGTTGACGGATTTCAACTAAATCCATCTCCTAGTCCCAAGATAACGCTTATCTCGTTGAGTCCAATGCAATTTTGGCTTGTGATCGCATCACCCTACTTACCCGAGGTAAAAAGGGACCCACGAGCGTGGTAGCCCTAATGAACACGGGGTTCATAGGTGATTCAATTGGTAAGGCTAAATCTCAATTTTTTTTTTAAGTTATGTGAGAGGTCTTGTCAATTTAGTTATTAATTCCCTATAAGCGAACTAAGTCGGTGAATTTTGAATAACTTTGAATTGACAATCGAGAAATAAAAATGCATGGTGACGATTTTGGCATGAAAGAAAAACAAAAAGCAAGCAAATAATAAATCCTAGTATGGCCACTTAGCTAATCTAATTAACTAGACGATTACAAAATCGGAAACCAACTCCTTGGCCCCTTGCCTCTTCTCGGTACATGCTCCAAAAAGGTACCGTCTTTTAGAACACCGACTTCGGGAATCTCCGTCTTCATAATAATTAATTACAAAAAGATACAAATAAAATTCCTATTATACATTTGATCTAGAAAATGAAATTAAATTATTACAAACGGCGATACGAGATCGCAAATAAAATTACAACCGAATCGGTATTCCCTTACATTACGGGTAATACCAATTAAAATAATCTAGGCCATACTAGGTACAACTTGCATTAAAATTTAAACAAATGACATTCATTCATTTAACCATAACAACATAAATAAAATGCTGACAAAATATGCAAAAATCGCCCTTAACACTTATCATGCTCATTGTAGCTCGGTTTTATGGATTTTATCGATTTTTAACCATTAAAATCACTAATCAACACTTAAATTGTATTTAAGCTCAAACTAATTATCTAAACTGATTTAGAACTCAAAATTAGTCCCACTAACTTTGTTTGTATTTAATTAGTTTGAATTGATCGTATTTGCTAAATATAGAGGTTTAATCATAACATTTATGAAATAAACACAAAATAAAATATAAAAATCATAAAAATTTGAAATCAAAATTTTTGTACATTCTGGAACATTTCCAGGAACTCTAAAAACCAGAAACATTTGCCCAAAAATTTTGAAAAACTTTTATGAACAAATAACTTAATATTTAACGGTTTTATCAAATAAAAACCATTAAATATAATAAAATAGTGAAACAAATTATAAATTTTCACCAAGATGATATAAATCAGATTATAAAATGTACCAAAAAATTTCAAGACCATAAAAGGACGTTTCAATTTTATGATCATAATAATCTCACTTTATTGACTTTTTTATACTCTTTAAAAAACCCAAAGTTCCCTTACTGTTCCTGTAACAGTGTTTCATGTGCATAGTCACGTGTATTGCTAAGTACTATAGTCTATAGTCTGTAGCCAACTCTCAGCCATTCATTTTCCCAATTTCCTTCTCTTGTGATTTCCCCTTCTCCAATTTCCTACTACTACTACTCCAATATTCCTCTATTTCAATCAATTCCTTCTATTGCTCGATTTACATCGTTTATTGATGCTCTATAGGTTCGCCTATAAATTCCCCTTCTCCAATTTGCTTCTACTACTACTCCAGTATTCATCTATTTCAATCAACTCCTTCTATTGCTCGGTTTACATCGTTTATTCATGCTCTATCCTATTTATTCACCTTAATCCCTCAATTTATTTATTTAATTTTCATTTTTATCAGCAACACTATCATTTCCCCCTTTTTCATCAACTTTTGGTGAATTGATTACTGATTATTTTGTTTTTTTTCTTCCTATTATCTTGTTGGTGAAACTTTGCATGTGAGGGAGCCCAAATTACTATCATCATGCTCTTATTCCAATTCAATTCCTCAGTTATTTTGGCCACCTTTTTCATGCTCTTATTCCAGTTCAATTCCTGAAACTTGGTGCTTGACGGATCAGTCACAGACTTACAGTTTAGTTCATGTTTGGTTTCTTTGAGAGGCATTACTGTGGGATATATATATATATATATCAGGTCGATAGTTTTTTATTTTATTTTAAAATTCACGATGTCTAATTGCATGTTTTTGACAGTAAACCTATAATATATCGGCTTTATTTATTAACTTGATTATTAATGTGATTTTATATTTAGTTGATGCTTCTATGTTTCGTGTTTCCATTTTGCATGTGGTTTTTCCAGGTTGTTGAAGATGGATCGCTGTTAAATCAGTCATATGGTGATTAAAAACTTAACTGGATTGATGTGAATATGTAATTTGTAAGTGGCTTTGTTGATGCATCTCATATTCTTTCTATCTGTTTACTATTGAAAGTAATCTGGGTTTAATTTGTGTTTTGAGTTGATTCCATGTAATAGTTTTGGTTTTTTATTAGTTTAAATTGATTGCTTGCAGTAATTTGGGGCTAAAAAGAGTGCATTTTATGTATCTGGGTTGGTGTGTATGTTTATTTGTGTAGATTTCTAATGAGAAGATCTAAGTGAAAATGGATGTATAAAAGATCGGATGACACTTGACTGTAAAAGACTTAGGATTTAGTTTATGAATGGCTGGTGAATTCTACTTCACCTACTCAACTTATTGCGGCCACACAAGGGACTCTATAGATGAGTTGCTTTTGATAAGATTTAGGAGGGAGAGTTTCATAAAGGTTTGTATTATTCAGTCGTATCTAATTGATATCAATACAATGAATTTATAGTAGCATAGTAAGGAACCCTAATAGTCTAAACCCTAGACGAGAGCCGTCGCCTAACAATGGCAACTTTATAATCTTATTCTCATGATAATATCTTAATTATTCTCTACGGTATTTTCTAATATACCGTATATCTCAATAGCTTTTCTTGTTCTTTTTTCTGTTTTTTTACTTGAGTAGTGGTTGACCCGTGCTATTAAATTTTGTCACTTCTCAGAGCCACACTTATTCACATTCTAAAGCTCTAGATACAACGCGGAAAAGAAGCATGACAGGTTTGTCCAAAGGTCCAATTGTATTAGGTGGACGGCAAAATTTAGGAATGTGGAGTTAGACAACAAAATAGCCATGTGTTATTAGCAGGATGCATCGCGCACAATACTGTGGTATTTGACGTAGTTTACGTCTGACCATTAACCAAATGACCAAATGATTCATTCCCGGTAATTTAGGCAACTACATGCCCTACTTCAAATAGTAGTAATATTTATGCAGGTTCACGAAAGATAAAAGCAAATCATGTGTATCTCGATGAGCTTACAACCTCCAGCATAAGCTACAAAATCGTATTTACAGATGATTAAGACGATTGGAGTACTGGTAAGCAGTCTTTCAATGTTTATATTTCAATCTTTATAATTTAGAATATTTTTCATGATCAAGATTGTTTAATTTCTGGGGTCTTTTCTTAATTATTATGTGGGTATTCAATAATTAGTGGTAAAATTTAAAAAGTTCTAAATTTTGTGGGTATTTGATTTTTCCCACCAAAATTACTACTTCGTTCACAGTCACCACTACTAAATTGCTTGTTTAAATTATATTGGATGATATGTCGTGGGGGAGATAGGAAATGAGGGGCAGAAAAGGAGAGGTAATAATGGGAAGGAGAGATTGGCTTTCCTTAATTTAGAATAAAGGGGAATGGAGAGTGGGAGAGATAGTTTATGTTTGGTTTTTGTATAGATTGAGAAGAGGGGGAGGGCGGAGGGTAGAAGTGATGGAGATCGCAAGGGTTTTGTTTAAATTGAAAGTAAGGGAAGGAGGGGAAGGGAGGGAGAGACGGGGAGTGGCGTAGGGTAGAAGGGGGGGCACCAATGATAAGGAAGAAGATGGAGACATGGATCCATAACTGGCCCGTTCTACTACAAAATCCATTTCAAGAGACAAATCTCTTTGTGAATGGCACCTTCTCTTTTTTAAAACCGTTTCTCAATGACCTCGATCACTACCAATAGCATACATGTCGTATTATTAAAAGGTATTAATCTGATGACAGAATAATCGAATGCTGTTAAGTATGAAGTTGAACCTTTTTCAGCTTGCCCGGTGTTTAGTAACAAAGTATACCATACTTCACTGAACACATCGAGTTGTTCCTCTCCTATATTTGATCAGAGGTCCTATGTTTGACCTTCTCCCAAGCATTCAGGCGCCGTTAAGCACAAAAAAAGTTGAATGCTTGAACTACACTCCCCAATATGAACTTGTTCCCACTAAGTTTATTGAGAGGTTACCCGAGCAAGTATCCAACAATGTCAACAAACTAAAAAGCTTAAACATAAAATACTCAACTGTAAGCAGTTTGGGGGTGAAGGCCTACTATGTATGAGCATAACTTTCGCTACCTTGCTTTTAATGCATCAATATAACTCTCTTAGATTACTATATTATGTGGCTTTTTAGATTACTATCATTGGTTTTAATTTGTGTAGTTGTGTATTGTATCATAAATACTTTGGTTGTTTAGGTTCTTTGACTATTAGTTGGTTTTGTGATTTGATTTCAGGCAATTATCGATAAAATTTTGGGAATATTGTAGGCGAAACCAATGGAAAGTGAAAAGGGAGGAGATTAGCAGCGAAAATTTGTGTAAGTTGTGAACTCAAGGTACATCTCTTTGCTTAATCATTTTGGTAGTTACCTTCATTTAGCTCTTTATCATGCTGATTCTTTCTCCATTAGTGTTTTACGTGAATTTGAAGCCGCGTTTGCTTTATTGACATAGAACTTCACGGTCATATGCGGGATACCCATCTTAGTAAATATTGCAAGATTCGTCATCTACCCATGTGACCTTAGTCGGTATCTAAATTTCATCCACTGTAAACAAGAGCAACAAGGCTATATGCTATTAGTTCACATTTCTCATGATTTTGTCGGTTTAGGAATTTTCTTTTTGTCTTAGTTAATGCATTTTTTTCGTTGAGTAAGTCCTCTCAAAGGGTGTGGAAATGGGATGCCATTAGATAATATAAATGGGATGATAACTTGGTACGGTTTCTTTCTATTTATGTGTTGACGTAACAGGAAAGGCATTTCTTTGCTGCAAATTCAAACCTAACACAAATCATTCTCGAAAGCCAGGTAGCTTATTGTTGCTGACTTTATTCAACTCCAAGCTTATTTACGTACTTGTTAGCTGATACAAAGATGAAGGATAAGGAGTGTAGGTAAACTCATGTCAATGAGATTTTTGAACTCTCGACAAATTGTTATTACGTATCACACTATTAGTCATACTCAAGGCTTATAGTGTGCATTATTTCTCTGATGTTGTTTATTGGATTGCAGTGGTTCCATTATGGGACGTTGTACTAACTGTAGATTTGAACACAAGAATTTTACTTTCAGTGAAAATAGGTAGGTCTTCTGTGTAAATTCTTTTGTCTAGACCGTGAATGCTTGCATTGTCGTGCCTTTTATGATCTTTGAGGTAGTCATATTGTAGTGCTCATAGGATATTCATGATGTTTCTTTTGCCACAAGAGATGAGTTATGTTCTCGATTACTCATTCCCTATTTCAACTCTGATTTACTCTATCAATTTCATTCTTTTTTGGAGATTATCTTAGAACAAATCATCCCTCTTACGGTAAATTGTTTATTAATTTGATTCTTATTTTTCCTTTTTAATGTGTTTGTGGAGTAGATGAACACAGTAGAACACATACAAAAGCATAACCCGATACTAATATAGCACCAAATTACCTGCATCTTTCTATACATGGAAGTTTTATATTCAAGCGAACATGAGGATTTGTGGAAACCTTTGAACAAGCAAATATACGACCATATTCAACATACCTTTATATATGTTGTTTCTCTCTTTAAATTTATTGTACATTTTGTTAGTAAGTTTACATAGATTGATATTCAATTCACTTTGAAGACTGACAATATTTATGTTGACGTAATCATCAGTTCTCTTTGAAGACTCGAAAGTCTAACCCCTTGAACAGCAGCCCGGGTAACCTACTTGAAGAAAGACGGATGTATCTACCAAATGCATCAAAATACCCTCCAAAAACCAAGAAGCCCAACAGCTGGTTAAAAGAACTATGCCACGCCTACCATATCGATTACCCTTCATAGACAAGTTGTCTTGAACCTTAGCCCGCCTCTCTTGATCAATAATTCATTAAGTTTATATTTGAGCCATTTATATGGTCGCAAAGCTAAGTTCTTAACTCTATTCATTTGAGGGAGCATTTGTATTGATGTTGTTGGATTATTTAATTGTCATATTGTATATGAAATGAATTGGACAGACTTGGGGGTAAGTTTTATGTGAGAAGAGAGATTACCGGTGAATGGGTTAGTTAGTGTTCAAATTGTCTTTTCGTGTTGTTACCTTGTTCACTAGGTCTGTTTGCCGAAAAAAAATACTATTGTTTACGCCTTAATGACCCTGTCATTTCATCATCTACTTTACGATTGTCAATCTCTAATTATACGCATTAGATATCGTGTTTCCAAGCATTTTTGTCAGTTGTGTTATAACCACTATGCTCGGTCCACCGTTTCTAAATATATGACGGAGCATGTCCCTTTTTGTTGCTCTACTTATGACTTACTTCCCCTTAACATTTTGCCAAATTAGGGGCTCACTCTGTTATCAGCATTTACTTTTCTATGCATTTTACCAAATTGGGTCACCGCCCGGAACAACTAGTATCTTATAAAAATCAATAATCATGCAAAACTTAATTAAAAGTCACGAAATTTTACATACAGTATGTACAACATGCATGTGAGATTATATCAAAATTTCATGGCCATAATCAACATGCAACTATTTTTAGCTAACTTTTAACATAAAAAATGCATATTAACATGATTTAAAGGCCATAAATCAAAATAAATAGCAAATTAATCCATAAAACCACCAAATTTGACCACAACCATTTTTCGGTCAGTAGGTATGCATGCAAATCAAAAAATTTGTGCACACCAATATTTAACACAAATTTTCAATTTTACCCAAGTTATCGTATAACTCGATTTTAATGCTTAAAATCGACATGCATGTAACAATTGAGCTCTGATACCACATGAAAGTCCTAGACCTCTAATTAGACTCCTCTAATTAGTTCATTAAATTACATTAAGTTAATGATTTAGGATCTAGTTATCATGCATGCAAATATAAAAGCATAAAAGAAAAGAAAAGACGAAAACATCCTTACATTGGGATTTTCGGTTCAATATGGGCACAATAAGAACTCCTTCTTATTTTTCTTGAGCATGAAATTAATGGATGATCCTCCATAAAACAACCTCCAAAGTAGAAGGTCTCCGTCTTGTTGCACCCAAGACTAAACCCAAATAATCTCATCTTATTATTAACTAGATAATAAGTAAGATAAATACTACTAATATTATTGTATTACTACACTAGTAATATGGTATGAATATTAGTTTGCAAGTGAGTTTTAGAGAGATGTTGGAGGTTTTTAGAAAAAAGAAGAAAATAAGCATAAGAATGAAGTACAAAAATTGAACAACTTTTGCTCTATTTAAGGCCAATATGGCCGGTCCTCATGAGCTCCAAAGAGCTCCATTTTGCTCATTTTATTCTTTGTGCAAGATGGTAGAGTGTAAGTCATATAGTAATGATTAAAGTAAGGATGATATATCACTATCAACATAGTGAATTGAGTGCATAAATTAGAACAAAAATCATCACGTCTCCACTATATATATGACCGGCCTCCACATGTGAAATGTGGACTATTTTGATTTTTGATATTTGTCCCACAAATACTTATTAATCATATGCTTAATTATCTTGTATAATTAAGTGTTAATTTGATCATATAACAATTATTTGACTCAAATTAATAAACAATATGTACTTAACTTTTAAGTGATATTTTACCATTATATCAATATATAATGGGTCCCACAATGCCCAGTTAATTTATTTTACAACTCCTTGTAAATATAATTAACTAATTACCTCTACCTCAAAATATATGCATTACCTCAACTAATTTAATGAATCAACGATTAATAACTAAATTAAATCTTATTTAATCGTATTAAAATAAGACGTAAAATTTATTCAGTCAGTTATCGTATAATTGACTAATAAACTTAAGTGGAATGAGTTCCTAACTCAATTTTCAATAAATAACTCTCCTAACTAAACGTACATATCAAATATATGTAATGCCCTAATTAAACTGTATCGTATACAAATAATTAGTATTCTATTTGGGTCTCATCCTATAGGTGTGACCTAAAGGGATCAGTTGATCACCGCCGTCATACGACAATAACGTCAAACTCTAGTCAGCCGAGCGTTACCGATTTACGTTAATTAACTGACGTGGAGTATCATAATATACTAATCATGCCACGTATATTCCAAATGAGATTTATTATATAAATGCACTATTGTGGAGGACACTTACTCCAACAATTTTTGTAATAGAAGCATGGAAATCTTTCTCCCGTGGTAGGAAACCTTTGGGGAATGACGCATACTACTACAAAAAAAGGCTATGACAACGGTTAAAAACCATTGTAATATTAAAAAGCGGACATTTTTAACACCTCCGTTGTTAAAGGTTTTAACAATGGTTCATATTTAATGAAAAAACCGTTGTCAATATGTTTAACAACAGTTAAAAACCGTTGTCGTTACTAGGCATCCGTTGTTAAACCGTGAAAATAATTTTGGTGGGAAAGATACAACAACGCTTATGTTAGTACAAATCGTTGTTGAAAGTATTAATAACAACAAGTATATTAAACAAAACCATTGTTAAAATCGTTGTGAATATTTTTAACAACGGTAAAAAATCGTTGTTATTCCTAGTCAACCGTTGTTAAAACGTGTGAATAATTTTGGTGGGAAAGATACAACAACGGTTTTGTTAAAAGAAACCGTTGTTAAACGTGTGTGTAGTTTTGGTGTGGAAAGATTATAACAACGCTTAAGTTTTTCAAACCCGTTGTGAACAGAGTTAATTACAACGGAGTATACTAAGGAAGCCGTTGTGGAAAGTCTTAATAACAACAGGTATATCAGACTAAACCGTTGTTAAAAGTATGATTAGTTTTGGTGGGAAATATGTAACAACGCTTTTAAAGAATTTTAAAATAACCGTTGTTATTGCTTTTATTATTGTGTTTGAAAAATTGTAATTTGTTCCCATGCCAATGAAAATCTCGCATAAATCAGCAGCAGTAGCAGCACGCATAAACCACTTTCAGCAGCAGCAAAATGATATATATATAAATCAGCAGCATCAAAATGATATATATACAACCAAAATGATCTCCTTCAGAGCAATTCATACTTACAATTTGCTCTAATGACTTCTACAAATTAAAGTTCCCTATCTGCTTCCAAAATAATCTAAGTTTCATTTATTCTTCCTTACAATAATGTTCAAGGACGTATTTGCCCCACAAGTTCCTTACCTCGTCAATATGGTGCTTTTTGTACTCAGAGACATGTGGCGTGGTGATTGCATACTGCGGATAAAACAAATAAAAGACATCGATCAGTAGGGTAATAATAGTAGGCATACATAGCAACATTATATATAGCAGCAAAGAGATCAGCTCTAATGAAAAAAAGTATTAGCTACATTAAACTACTAACTCTTTCTGGAATGAGGATATATCTTCGCCTAATAATCTCCAACATGAAACGACAAACGTAGTATCCACATTGTATGTTATCCGGCTGTTTAGGGACCTATTATTACATAAAAAACGAAGAGACGAGAAGGCAATTACCAATTAGTTTAATGCGTAATTAAAAAAGACAGATGTCATGCACTTAAGGTATTGTATTTGCGCACGTACCCCTGTTATCGTAGTAAAAGTAGGGCCATCATCAGAATCTTCCGTGGGTTAATCGTTGTTAGCTCTTTTCTTCTCAAAGGCCCTTTAAAAAAAAGGCAGAAAGTCACATAAACATATATGTGTAGTAGTGAAAATAATAATAATTGAAACTTAATATTATGTGCCAAATCAGTATTATAAACTTACTTAATAATCAACTTCTTAAAGGTCTCGGATGGTTGTTTATGCAAAGAGTCCAACCAAAAGACTTTCTTCTTGCTCGGCATGATCACTACTAGCACTCAATGTCTCCTAGATCGAGAAACACATCATTATTAACAAGCACAACATCATAACCAAACATATAAAAATGCAATTGTGTTTGGAATCGTAATATTAATTATATATTACCCGATTTTATTATAAGGGGCAAGAATGAGCTTTTTGTTTTTCGCCAATTCCTGAGCAATATAATCTATACGTTCTTCATACGAAATAATCCCGATATGCATAGATAAAATATAAGGGCACAGGAATCCGTATAGATCAAGTGGACTCTTGGTCTCGGGGATCACAACCGATTTCAAGAACCTACATGACGGTTTTAATTCCGATATTAAAAACACTATATCTTAGTCAGAATATTAGAATATTGCATGATTTAATTTATTAAGAAACTTACTTCATCCAAACATATAGGTGTTTGGTATCAATCTCGACAAAGCCAGCCCAAATGGCTAGAATATCCCATGACAGAACTGCTTGACGTTCTTTCCCTAAAATATCATCCTCGAACAAAATAATTATTAATTGCTCGCTTGCTATGCGAGCACCAGCATCCTTATAAAGGTCCATCATCGTCATCGTTCGTACTTTTTCCATGAAAATGTTCCCAGTATAGTTAGTACAAGATAGACTCCTAACATCTTTCAGCTCTGGGAAATGATGCGGTTTTCCTTTTGTGCTACCTGTCACAACATCCTACATGTGGCTAACTAAATTAAGTTGTTCTTTCAATGATGAGGCAATAGTAGAAATTATAATATAAAGAGAGTTTATAAAAAAATGGAGAAGTTAATTATATACCTCATCAAGTTGTTGTTTCGACGAGGTAGTAGAAAGATTGTCTATCGAGTTAGTCTTATCCATGTTTTTTGTTACCTACAAAACAAAAATATAACATATAAATTTCACTAATTATGTAGGTGATGAACAAAGACAAAAGGCTGGTGAGATGTATTTTTCTAAACCCGACTACATTCTGTTGAGTCGTACGCTCACGAGCCAGGTCAATGTGCTTATTAGGCCATTGGACAAAACACTGAACCGCATCTGCCATAATTTGAAGGTCGTCACGGACTAGGACGGGCAGTTTAAGCGTTTCATAGCCCTTCAAAGCTTGATCTATCTCCATTTTTCTATGATTCGGCAAGAGTGGTACGCCATGAACCAAGATGGTTTCCGCTAATTTGCTGGGCATTATGTCTACGAAACCCCGGGCAACACGAACCACTTTCTCGGATGAAGGGTCGGTGAGAATAACTACCCTCCTTTTTATGGCCTGTATAATACACATTTTTAATTAAATACCAAATACAATATATATCATAAATGATCTACATACCTATTACAGACTTCATGCATACCTTGCCGAAAACTGGCCCCTCATTTGAAGGTGATGGGTCGTCCGTCTTCTCAGCCGTCATCTCAAGTTGCACCACCTCATTATTGTCATCCGTCTTCTCAGTCGGCTCCTCAAGTTGCGTCCCCTTTTCAGACTCATTTACCTAATAAAATTAACCAATCAAAGGCATGGCTGCTGGAAATAACAAATGCAGAAAAAAAAAAAAATAAAGTCATATTTACCTTATCGGCTTGAGGTATTAAAACCTCAGCAGCACTAGGCACCTCACCCGTCTTGTAACACCCGCAAATGTACCCTATTTGTAATTTAAAAATATTATACGGATACTTTTCAGCGAAATTTAGTTTTAGTTTAGAATTAAATTTCCCGTGTCTAATTTAGAATTTCCGAGTTCGTTTTCGGACTTTACGCGAGATTTCGAGTGAGTTACGTCTTAAGACGCTTTTGAGCTTTTTCTCATGTTTTCCACTTACTCCCTCATACTCCCCCTTAACCCTAACTCACCCTCATTCAACATCTTCTTCTTCCTCACCAAGTAAACACCAAAACCCTAACCTCCATACTTGCTCAAACTTATAATCGACACTACTCCTTCGTTTCTCGCTCAAATTCATTCACTAAAGTTCGTCTTATTCTTTCCCTCTCATCGTCCTCTATCCTTATTGGTAATAAAATTACCGTCTTTCTCGCTTTTCAATTTATCCGTCTTTCTCAAAGGTGAATTATATTCATCTTTAATTATCTAATCGTAGGTGGTGACCTCCAAGACCTCGACAAGGACTACAATTTAGGACCTAGACGAGGATTAAAGACGCGAAAAGATAACGGTGAAGGTTACTCGATATCATTTACGTGTTTCAATGTGTTTCCTATGTTAGTAATCGTATTTATAATAGGATTAGTAATCATAGGAATTGTGTTGTTGATGATAGTTGTTGTTTGTTGATAATTGATAATGAGAATTGATGATTGATGATGATAATTGAAGTTGGTTAATATTCATAAGTGTTGAAATTGGTATTTTCGTGCATACGTGACCCCAGCCGGCCGACCGGCAGCCGGTCAGCTGACCGGCTGGGGAGTGGCTGTATATTTATTTGTGTTACGTAAAATTTTGAGTATGCATTATGTCTCAGCCGGCCGACCGGCAGCCGGTCTGCCGACCGGCTGAGACACACCTTAATATGTCTTCATTTTCTCATATGATATTGGTCCCAGTCGGGTAGCCGGCAGCCGGTCCCTTTGACCGGCTGGGACACACTGTACTTTGAATTGTTTTCAATTGTTACTACGGGTGCCAGCCGGGTAGCCGGCAGCCAATCGCCTTGACCAGCTGGCACACACTGCCAAACCTTATGCAATTCGTTTTTATGTTTTCATTTATAATATTTCCGATGGTTCATTTATCGTATAAATTTACGTAATGACTTTAAATATTAATGTTTCGAATATATGATATTCCATTCGCTGATATCGCATGTTTTGTGACGGTTTTTGATATGTCCCACTTTGAGTCGGTTTTACACATGTTACGGTTTGAGCACTAATTTTCTATGTGCTTTGTACTCTCATTCCCTTGGCTACCTCCACGTTCGTAAGGCTGGAATGTCGAAACGGGGAGTGTATCCTTACTGCTTAATTACATGTGTTAGTGGGCATATGACGACGTTGTTGGGAGGCGAACGCTTTGCGTTGATCGACCTGGCCGTCAAATGTTGTATACTTGCGAGGTGGTGTCATTGCATGTAGCGTACCGCTTTTTATGAGGCTTGTGCTATTTTCCGCCTCTTTCGTGAAGGTTGACCGAATTTGGGGTACTCGGCGTCTATGATTGACCGCGTCTTGGATGCGAAATGTCATCGCATGTCGAATCGTAAAATGTTATTCTGAGAGTCTGGCCAGGTTTAGACTAGGACCGTATTATTATCGTCGTCCTACCGGGAGTAAATTAGTCTACATATACGAAATGTATTAAATCGTGTATGCGTTCAGGGCAATGATTTATCCCGTGGATGCCTTTTAATCATACTTGCATGTACACGGTGCTAGTGCGTGTCATTTACCGTGAGATATGTCGTCAACGTATTGTACGTTTGGATGGATGGTTATATGATTGATTACATGTGATCTTTGGATGACTTGGCATGGTTTGTTTGTCGAGTCTCAATCTTATCAAACTTATGCCGTTAACGGTGAGATGCAAGCCCTAGTGAGTGTATGGTTGCCTAAGAGTGTCTTCCCCGAGTTATTCTATCTATAGCATGATGGTTACGGATTTGTACTCCATGTACCGATATCTTTACATATTGAATTGCCTATTTATCCTTCTCGTACTTCACATGTATATTTATATATGCATTGTGACAACCCTCGCGAATGCGGAAATATAAAACATACAAGCATGTGAATTATATAGCGGAAAATACGGTATTTTAAAAACCTTTATACATGCAAGATAGAAAAATACGAGGAGTGTCAAAATATTACAAACTAAATAAAAATACCACAAGAGACGTAGTCTCTCAAAGTGTTAACAAAAGACAAAGTAATTAGCAACTAGCTAAACAACGTCTAGAGGTGTTTCATCCAGGGACAACGCCCGCTAGCTCACACCCGAACCCCAAAATATCATAGCCAAAAAGCCATCCATGCAAGCAACCTGTTCATTCATGAAAAACATGAACGCCACAATCAGTGGGGAGTAACTCCGGGTTCTCCCAGCCATATCACATTAAACGTACATAGAAGGAAATACAAAAAGTAGAGCATGCATACATATAGATATACATGTGAGATACGATAAGGATAGATAGGCAATTCGATATATAATGATAAGAGCATATGAAGTACAAGTTCGAATCCATCATGTTATACAAAGACTCGGGGAAGACACTCTTAGGCAACAGAATACGCTCACTAGGGCTTACATCTCACCGTTAGCGGTATAAGTTTGATAAGATTGAGACTCGACAAACAACCATGCCAAGTCATGCGATGATCACATAAATCCAACATATTATCATCCATTCACGAACCAAGACATTGACGGTGTCTAATCATGCAATGACCATGAATAATATCATGAAATCACGCATTCAAAGAACGACGACTCAAGACGACAATCTCACGGTAAATGAAACGCACTAGCATCGTGTACATGGCAAGTATGATTAAAAGGACATCCACGGGATCACATTTCCCGGAACGCATACACGATCACATTTCGTATATGTAGACTAACTTCCTCCTGGTAGGAACGATAAGGCTCCTAATCTAAACCTGGCCAGATTCTCGGAATCACCTTTTCCGATTCGATATGCGATCACGTTT
The DNA here is from genome assembly GCA_022085475.1 of Heliosperma pusillum. Taxonomy (NCBI): domain Eukaryota; kingdom Viridiplantae; phylum Streptophyta; class Magnoliopsida; order Caryophyllales; family Caryophyllaceae; genus Heliosperma; species Heliosperma pusillum. Next base: position 14,704 of record JAIUZE010071513.1, on the reverse strand, counting down.
CGCACCCAAGACTCGGGCTTAAATAATAATAAATGCCGAGTACCCACATTCTCGGTAGATCAATTCACAAAAGAGGCGGAAAACGAGCTCAAGCCTCATAACATGCGGTACGCTACATGCAAATAACACCACCTCGCAAGTACACAACATTTGACGGCCGGGTCGATCAACGCATAGCGTTCAACTCCCAACAACGTCGTCGTATGCCCACTAACACATGCATTTAAGCAGTAGGATACCTCTCCGTTCCGACATTCCAGCCTTACGAACGGGAAGGTAGCCAAGGGAATGAGAGTACAAAGCACAAGACAAAAGAGTGCTCAAACCGTAACATTTGTAAAAACCGACTCAAAGTGGGACATAGCAAAAACCGTCACAAAACATGTGATACATGCGAATGAGATATCATAAATCCAAAACATGAATCAATACATGATACCCAAGCATTAGACCAAGTTTAAGAAGCATAATAAATAAGAAACATAGAGAACTCTCCAAAACAACAAGTTTGGAAACTAACTTAAACAAGGGTTCACTTCAAACTGTCATAACTAGAGTTCTAGATATGGAAATGCAGAAATTCCAAGTCGAGGTGATAGCTTATCCTCTTACGGTTCCAACGAATGGTCACAAGCCCAAAACAAGCAAGTAACGAAGGAGATATGATCATTCTACAAAAAAGGGTCGGTGCAGTGAAATTGCACAAGTCACCCGAGAACAACAAACACCATTTCTATCATTTCCAATTTTCATAATTCACTTCTATCAACTATCAACAATCAATATTCATCATTAAAAATCATCAAATAACAACAATCATCATCCATAACATAATTCCTAAGCTTACAAATCATATTCTAAATACGAATTCTAACATATAAAGCATGTAAAACACCTAAATGATATCGAGTAACCCTTCACCGTTACCTTTACGCGTCTATAATCGATTACTAAGCCTTCCTAGTAGTCTCCACCTACAATTAGATAATAAAAGAGTGAATATCATCACCTTGAGAAAGACGGATAATTTAAAAAGCGAGAAAGACGGTAATTTTATTACCAATACGGATAGAGGAAGCTAAGAGGGGAAGTATAAGACGAACTTACGCGAATTCCGACAAGAAACGAATGCGGTATGATGATTATAAGATCGGATCAAAGAGGGGTTTAGGTTTTGGTGGTTTGATGAGGAAGAAGGAATGATTTTGGTGTTTGTGTTAATGAAATAGGTTTATGAGGGAGTATAAGTAAAGGGTGAGTCGGAAAAGTCAACGAAAGTCAAAGTCGACTTAAAGTCAAGAAAAGTCAAAGACGACTCAAAAGTCAAGAAAAGTCAAAGACGACTCAAAAGTCAAGAAAAGTCAAGACGACTCAAAAGTCAAGAAAAGTCAAAGACGACTCAAAAGTCAAGAAAAGTCAAAGACGACTCAAAAGTCAAGAAAAGTCAAAGACGACTCAAAAGTCAAGAAAAGTCAAAGTCGCCTTAAGACGGGATTCTCATGGAATCTCGCAGAAATTTCAAATACGAACTCGGAAATTCTAAATTCGACTCGAAACATTAAATTTTAAATTAAAACTTAAATTTGCTGAAAATATTTCGTAAAATATTTCTACTAGAAAAATAGGGTACATTTCCGGGTGTTACAACAACACCACAGAAAGGCCTCGATCGAGTAAGCAGTAAGCTCGATCGAGCAACAACAAGAATAAACCTCCTCGATCGAGTGAAGCTTTAGCCCGATCGAGTAGGTTAGAGATCAGACGACAATCATACGCATAATAATCATAATAAATCATACAAATCGAATTAGGCAGTGCAGAAAGTCATCATAAATCATATAGTAATCATCATAGATCAATTAAAAACGAAATAATTCGATTAGGGCAGCGGAAACGATTATGGTATAAGGATACAATATCTATCATAAGGGTATACAATCAATTATGAATGAATGTTACAACATCATGATTAAAGCATTAAATTCATTCATAAAAACATCATTAGAACATTAATCAGAATTACAACTATAATCACAATCCTGCTCTGATACCACATGTAAACATAAATTATAGGATCTTGATTAAAGCAATAATTACTGAAAGGTACTTACGTGGTGCAGCCATCAGATCTGATAATAAAGTTACTTGAGAAAGATAAAGAATAAACCCTTATTGCTTTGCCTTCTCCTGCCTTCCTTGTTCTCTAATTCACTTTCTTTATGTGTGTTTCTGATATGAATGAATTAGGTTAAAGTTCAAACAGGTGTGCTTATATAGAGAGTTGGCAGAAGGGGCTTAATAGAATAAGTGGGCCTGTATGTTAATGGCCTGTAAACATTAACCGTAATCCACTTAAACTAGGACTCCTATTAAAAACCCGAAACAATATATTTAACCAATATTTAATTAAGGCAACTAATATAAGTAATTAGGTCCACATAATAGAGAATTAAATAATATTAATATAATAATTCTTACAGTCGGGACATTAGTTTAGAAATGACTATTAAATTATACCTCATTTTTGTCCTATTTGTTGTGAGAATTGGACATTGCAGGCAACTGTAGCAAACAATAATTGTTGTAATAGTTTGAGTTTTGCAACTCCAAAATTGATGGTTTGGTGAATTAGTGGCAGATCCATTCTTATTTCAAAGTCTAAACAAAAAAATGGTTTTTTCTTAACAAATCAGAACTGTTTTTTTATATAAGTAGAAGTCGAAGCCCAAATTAGCCTGTTTAGCCCGAGAAGCTCGTTTTGACCCTCTAGCTTCGGGTTTGGGATCATTTGTTTTACTTGGCCCGACCTGACCATTACATGTAGGATGATTCTTTAGCGCTGGCCTGACCCAAACCCGACCCGACCCGACCCATGATCAGCTCTACTTCTATAGCCTAGTTGGTGGAAAGGGCCGAGCAATGCATCAGGTGTATTTCATAACTATATATGGAGTAGATCCGTCCACTTGGAGGACGAACTTCAACCTTGGGTTTGCATGCGTGGGAGGTATGGGAGACAACCAGGCGCCGGTGGGTTTGCTCTTGGAGCCTCTCCAGGACATGGTACGAGGGGTCGTTATACGGGGGATCGGTTCGGATACCAACAAGGAGGGGACACAAGTGTAGGGACATCAAAGACGGGGTATGCGCCACGGTGACGACGACGAAGATTAGGCACAGTAGTTCACTTATTTCTATTTGTCATGAACCTTTTGTTTTCAATTGGTTTGTAATGGAATTAAGACTATTTTTTTTGTTTATTGAACATTTAACATGGCGAAACTTCATATTTTTAAAAACATTTAGTTTATGTATGATCGTAAGATAAATGTGGTCACTCTATGAGAGTGATCTGAAACAAGAATGCATTAAATCACTCCAAGTGTATTAACATGTGTATTTTTTAATCATTTGGAGTGTTGGGTCGTCAAAATGTTGAGTGTAGGCTCTACCTTACCATTATGCCTCCTCTTACTCAGTCGAGTACAATCTGGACTTCGCCGAGTTACATGCACTTATTTATCCATTATTTATATGATTTTATCCCCTGTTTTATCTCGTTTTTATATGATAAATGCATTCTTTAGTATGATTTTATGAGCTAATATCGTATTCTAGGTATTTTGCGTGTTTTGTTACATTTTGTGAGAAATGAAGCGGTACGACTCTTTCCAAGCATTTTGGCATCCACCATGAAATACGAGGCTATTTGAGTGAATCTTGGCCAAGTTAAGGGCGTTTTGGTAATTTGACGGCATCCTAAGGAAAAAGGAATTGGATTGGATTTCATGTCGATAAAGAAAATAGAGTTAAAATGGAGATTTGAGGAAATGTACGCAACCCCAACAAGAAGATAGCCACGTCCCTTACTGGGTTGAAAACCCCTACCCCATGGGGATGCGTGACGCTCTGAGTAAAACACAAGTAAAAGCAGGAAACGCATTCAGTTGCGTACCTGATTAGCTTTGTCAAGGCGTTTGAGACGGTTCCTTTACCCCTCTAATCTCAAGTTTATTGCTCATAATCTCTCGTAAATGTTGGAGCGCCTGATAGTTGCTATAAAAGGAAAGGTTTCCAAGCTTTGTAAAACACACAATACAACACATTTTCTTATCTTATAATCTTTATTAGATTTAGTTTCTTCTTATTATTATTTATATTAGTTCTTGTAATTCAATAATTGGGTTATTTCTATTCAATAATTCCTTTGAGTTCTTTGGAGTTCTTTGGAGTTATTTTCTGTTCTTGTTTAAGTTCTATTTCCTTTACCTTACGTAATCCATGTTCTCTATCTCGAATATATTCTAGTTCTCACAATTTTGTTTCCTAGATTGATATTACATTCCGATAGCTAAAATAATATTAGTTAGTTAGGTTTAATTCTACTTTGTTATTCTCATTTCAGTTTTATATATTATTATTTTACATATTGTTGTCATGTTTACATTAGCTCAATTTATCTTTATTTTTCTAATTGTAAATATGAGTGAGTAATCCCTTAGTCTATGGAATAGGGAAGCCATGTATAATTAGTATAATTGTTGAATTTTGTTTTATATATTATTATTTTACATATTGTTGTCATGTTTACATTAGATAAATTTATCCCTCGTTTTTCTAATTGTAAATATGAGCGAGTAATCCCTTAGTCTAGGGAATAGGGAAGCCATGTATAATTAGTATAATTGTTGAATTTGGTAAATTACATTAATGTCGTTGTCTCTATGACATGCTTATTTATATTTACTAATCTTTGATTCTCGAACACAATCATTGGTTAGTTTATTAATTCATTTCCTTAGAAATAAAGTCAAGAATAGTATTGGACCTTTCATGTTATAGTAGTCCGACGTAGTAACTGCGAGAGCCCGCTTGGATCTGTTCTTTGTTTAGTACTCATTTCGAAAGGTGAGTTCAATTTGGCCCAGACAATGTTTGATTGCTTACATTCCCAATTTGATTACTTGTATACTATGTAGATGTGTCAAACCAATCACTTAATGGATACTTTGATAGAATTTTGTCTATACCATTTCATTTGCATCTACCGCCTTCCTTGGATCGATGCTACTTCCCTAACTACATTTGATTGTTAGCTAAGCCTAAGGTATTTTTGTTAGGTACATCACTTGCCTATCAAATTTTGGCGCCATTGCCGGGGAAGTATTGTTAAGTATGCTTTTGATTTGTTTAATTTTATCTTGTCTCTATGGTCTTCGGAAACACTTGTTCGTTGAGGCCCGTCGCACTTTCTTGTTGTAGATTGATTGTCTTATGCTCAGATCCTTCGACTCAGTACACCGCTTACTTTTGATCTGGAACTCAAAAGGATTTTGCGTAGGAGACAATAATTATTCAAGGAGATCTCGCAAGCGTCTAACTTTTCAAGTTTAGAGCACATTCATGAAACTTACCAAGACCTATTTCCTACTCTTGAAGGAGTGAGGGTACGTATTAAAAAGTTCTTTAATCGAACACCTAATCCCGCCCGCCTCGATAGCGGCCTCTCCTAATGATTAGGGAAACTTTTCAGTACTTGATATGTTGTCGGTTATATGCGTGCTATGCAACATCCACGTTTTAACCTTAGCATATAAATTAAACTATGTCGGTTGAACATGTAGTTTAGCAATCAATTATGTCGAAATAGGATTTAAGAATTGATTGCATGTGCGAACACAATTAAATCATACAATAATTGCAATAACTAATGACTAAATAAAATTACAAAACAATTAAAAAGATTACAACGGATCTCGGGATCTATGTCGAAAATATGTCAAAAGAAAGATTTAAAGAAAAGGAAAAGAATAAAAGATTAACGAACAGATTAGTAGCGATACTAGAATTAATAATCGATTAATTAAGCGATTAAGGCCACGTCGGAGCGATAAAGGAAGTTCAGAGACATAATCCAACCCAGAACAGCCGTGGCAGGTGATGCGTCCTCTGGAAGAGATGCAGCACTCTGTGCGTCTGTCGTTAAGTTGGGTTCTGGCTGTGAAGACAGAATCGCAATTAGTAAGTATTTGTTTGTGTATTTATGGTTTATTATGAATCTAAGACTTGAGTGAGAGTGATTTAAATAATTAAATTACACTAATTGTATCAAAGACGTATGCTAGAAATTTGATATGGACGGATCTAACCTCTAAAGACCCAAATTTGATTTAAAGATGGTAAAACCCGCTAATATTGAATTATTAGGGATCTAAGACGAAGTATGAAATATGTGATTTAAATAAGACTACAAAAAGGTTTTAAAAAAGGTTTGACATAAATCCGACATGAATCTTACATGCATTGAATAAAGTACAACATAAAATACAAAGATAGGATTATTACACACTCAGACTTAGATGTTGACGAAACGAGATTAACTAAGTTAATTTTTAGCACCAGCTCGACTCGAATGTAACGAAAGTGCCATCGTTAGAGGATCAAAAGGATCGGTTAGATTGATTAGTTGTGTAGTTGGTCAAATTGGTCGGTCAATGCATACGTGATGGGAACCTAGAAGGATCTGAGCTTACGTGGTCAATTGATCAAGCACGTATATGTGAAAATGCTTAGAGCAAGGTCTAGAATGAAAAAAGAGAGAAGAGAAAGGCTGGAACACTCGCGTGCTTTAAAAGTGAGCACGAACCTCTCCTTTTATAGGGAAAAATTCGAAGAGTTTTGTAATAACTCAAACATGGAAAGGAATATAGAAAATATTCCGGAAACAGGCAAAACAAACTATGGAAGAGGCGCAGCAGGCATTGCGACTCTTGGAAGAGGCGCAACACCCGCTGCGTCATTTCCCAAGCAGTTTCCTACTTTGAAAGAAAGATTTCCGCGTTTCTATTATGGAACTGCGGTAGATTTCGAATTCTTTCTAAATAAAATACGGATATATTTTACCAACGGATATATTTTACCAAAAAAGATAAGTTTTGAAATATTAAAATATCCGGAATATTCTCGAGCGTTCAGAATCAGTTTTAAATGACAGTTTGTAGAAAATGAAGCGGTTTTTGACCCGGACTTCAAATAAACTCTAATGACTGTCAAAACGACCGTATCAGCACGTAGATGACGAACAAGGGGAAGAGCCAAGTATTTGAGCTATCACTTGACGATAAACTTAAGAACTATCATAAATCGCTTCGCATACCAAACATGCCGCCCAATCATCACTGGGTGGTTGGCGGAAGGTGTAGATTTGAGGTATCTACGGAGCCGCCACTTTGACTGAGGCTTGGACAAGACAAAAGTCAAAGTATAGCCATTAGGTCAATTAAAGATTACAACCTGACGACTATGGCGACGCAAGGCGGTTCAAGGGGTCTGAACCAAGGAACTGTCGTCGAGAACATTTTAAAGTCTGTCGACTGTGGGGGAGGGTCGTTTAAAGTCCGTTAGACTATGTACGAAAGCTCGCCAGCCATAAGAAGGAGCCATACCTGAGGCATCTTCTTACTTGGAATGAGGTTGTATCATGAGACTCACAAGCCGTCTCAATAGGGTTGCGTTGTGCGGCTCGGCAGCTGCTGGGGATAGGGTGCGTAATGAGGCTCGCCAGCCGCTGGGGATAGGGTGCGTAATGAGGCTCGCCAGCCGCTGGGGATAGGGTGCGTAATGAGGCTCGCCAACCACTGGGTGATGCGCGTAATGAGGCTCCCCAGCCCTTATATGATGCGCGTAATGAGGATCGTCGTCCGTTGTGAGAATATGCATGTCTCTGTCCTCAGTTAAACTCTCGTTGGTGAAACATATGTGGAAACTTTATATATGGAAGATTATGTCATGATTGAATCATTCCGAGAATCTGCTCGGTTGTGGCGAGCAATATCTTGATGATAAAAGATGGGCCTACGGATTGTATATCCGAAAAGTGGGTCTAGATTATTGCTTGTTTCTCTTGTTTTTTGTTTTTGAAATGAATTGAGAAGTGATGAACGATTGTCAATTAAAGACTTGTTTGAATTGATTTGATTTGAAAAGTGACGAATGGCCGTCAATTGAAAATTTTTGTTTGGATTGATTTGATTTTGAAGAGAGATCGAGGTGGCAGGCGTTAAGCCCCCAGCTTACCTCGAGGTGCTTGTTTTTTATTTTTGTGTTTTGAATTGGTTTTTGTTGATTTAAGGAGTGATGACTATCGTCAATTAAAGAGCTATTTGATCTGTGTATGAGATCGAGGTGGCAGGCGTCAATCTTCCAGCTTACCTAGAGGTGTTTGAATTGAATTGTTTGACGAAATGACGAATGATCGTCAACCAAAGAGTTTTTTTAATTGATTTGAGATTGATGTGGCAGGCGTTAAGCCCCTAGCTTACCTCGAGGTATTTGTGTTGTTTAAATTTGAGAAGTGACGAACGATCGTCAATTTTGAACTGATTTTTGTTGATTTGAGGAATGACGAAGGATCGTCAATTTTGAAGAATTTGTTTGATTAGAAAAAATGACGAATGATCGTCTATTGAGGAATTTTTGTTTTAGGCGAGAGGCCCCAGTTTGATATATATATTTGAGGTGTCTTTGCTGTTGAGTGTTCTTCTTGTTCCTGCAGGTTAGTCTAAAAATAGATTTGGGTAGAATACGGTTTGTGCCGTCATGCTGCTGAAATTCACTTAGAAATCACATAATGTAAATCACATAATTACATGTAGCATATTGGTGGCCTAAACTGGCGCAAAACGGGCTACCCCCTTAAAATAATTTAAGGAAATGTATTGGAGTTTGAAATGACTAGACATGTGTGAATGTTTGAAATAACTAGACATGTGAACGTGTTTGAAATGGAGAGAGAGGAGTGAAATGATTCCCCTATAAAGATGAAAGAAAATGAATAAGTGTGTTCATTTGGCGGCCGTGTCGTCTTCCGCTTTGAAAAGTGAACATTTAAAATAACGGGTTGAATCCTGTGAAGGATTGCCTACGTATTCATTGAAAAATGAAATCATACCCTGTGCGTAGTTCAAAAGGGTTGAATAATTCTTCGGAAGCAAGAGCTTGTAATGGACATAGACAAGGGTAGCATGTGTTTTTACTTACTCCTAAAAGAAGTATAATTCCGTTTATTTGATGACACGAGGATATGAGGATATCCAAATGTCAAAATGCAAGAGCATAGTGGCATTAATTATGACTGGCCAGGGGCCGGTTTTATTCTGTGTCGCCCGAGCGGTACGTGTGTTACGCGAGGCGCCTTTTTTTGTTTTCGTCTGAGAATTTGAAGGAGTTTTGATCTCTTTACAGTAACAAGCTCGGCAAATTACGCAAAACTAATACTATAATAACAAAATACTTTTGTGACCGTATAATAAGCTTAGTGGACATCCATCGAATTCTTATATGCTAAACAAGGGTGATAAGAAATGGAATGGAGTGGAAGGTTCTAATGCTGTTAGAAGACACTGGAGATCTGTGTATCTCTCTCACTCACCTGAATGCATGAAAGGATCGTCCCAAAGGGTATGGACACATAGTAACTGCGAATTGATTCGTCTGAAATATGACTATTTGAGGGATTTTGTTTTGCTTGTAATTTTTGACTGGAGAGATTTTTTTTTTTGATTTGAAGTCGTTGTTTGACTGTTTTTAATTTAATGTCGTTGTTGGATTGTTTTGATTTGATAGTCATTGTTGGACTGTTTTTTTTCTTTTTTTATAGTCGTCGTTGAACATTGTTTTTTAAATTTCATAGTCATTGTTGGTCTGTTTTTTTTTATTTCAAATCGTTTGTTGGACTGTTTTTTTTTTAAGTTGTTGGACTGTTTTTTATTTGAAGTCATCGGACTGTTTTTAATTTGAAGTCCTCGGTCTGTTTTTGATTTGATGTCGTTGTTGGCACCCATGATGATGGGAGACAATATATGAAATTTGTGCTTACTTGATAGTCATATGAAGAATAGGAATCAAACGAATCAGGTAAAACAATAGAGTCTCCAGACCTAGAGATCACCTAGAGACACAAAGATCAAGAAATTTTAACTTCCACTAGAGCGAGATGGAAAAGGTGGTAAATCCACACCCTTGTTATGGCTTATGCTAAGAGTTCGAGTGATCTACACTAAAAAGATACTACCTAAAGTATTTTTTTTCTTTTTTACTAGGTAAGGGTAACAAGTAGAACAAGTGCCTAATAAAAAGTACATGTGCTCTTTTCTTCAGTTTTGTTTGAAATTTGAAAAAAGAGACTACGATGGTCCTATTTATTAACAAATGCTAATATAGTGAAAACAAATAGCTCCTTTCAGATATCGTCTTTAATTCTTGTTCCTAGCACAATTAAGTCCTTGAAAGACTTTATGTTCTAGTACCTCAGGTGGTTTTCTTAAACGGGTCTCAAATCGTATACGAATGTTTCCACAAGAGTAGCTTCGTCTAAACGTTCGACAAGTTGTGTGCTAGTCTTCCTCCGCCTACTTAGGAAGTCGGTGAAACCTTATTTCTCATTTTGGGTAAGAACCTTTAGAGTATGTATATTGACTTGAATTTCAGCATTGTCTGCGTATTTCTTGACGAACTCAATTGCGGCGTCATCCCAGGTTGCAATTTTCTTGTGTTCTAGAGAATAGAACCACTGCTTAGGAATGATGTCGAGAGATGAAGGAAAGATCCTTAGGAACACCTTGGGTTTGATGCCTCTGATAGACATGTAATCCTTGAAGGTTCTCATGCCCTTTGAACTATGGGATGTCAGTCATGTTGAAGTTGGCTGGCAATTGGGTATTTACTGCTTCATATTTGCGATTATTCTCCTTGTCGATGTCATATCTCTTGAGGTAAATTAGTTTCTCCTCCAGGTATTGGAGTTGTTTTTCAGTTTCAGTAAGAAGTGGTGGGTGATCAACTTCTGGTTGTCCCACGCTAGCATTAGGAATGCCTGCAGGAGGAAGCCTAGCTTCTATGGCAACAATTCGGCCTTCAATGGCATTGAGGCGAGTATAAGCTTGGTCTTGACTTGTTTGGAGACGGATGAGCGGAGCTATGACTAGATCATTACCATTCGGGTTATGTTCAGATTGATGAACACTTGGTTGACTAGTTCCCGGCATATTGGAAACTTATAAGGGTAAAGTCGCGTCACCTTAATCAAAGTAATCCTAATTCACTACTAACTAATAGTCAGCGGTAAGTAAGGTATGGAATCCACAAGGAGGCCGTAGTATTCTAATCTTTTAAACTAGGTTCGTCTTTTATTGTAACAATTTTGGGGCTTCTTTTATTTGTGTTCCAAAACTAATAGCAAACAATAACAATAAAAGGTTGAAATCAATAAGATTAAAAGTCTAGGGTCTCAGGTTAACTAGGATTATTATTCAGGGGTAAGGGTGTAATCAACTATCATGCAATAAAGTTATCTAAGGTCACAAGATAGGTCGATTCAATTATGCTCTTTGGATCTACAATTTAACATGCGATCGCTATCATTAAACGAGTTTTGTTCAATTATCGTAGCCTATCTTAGTCTTAACCCGGTCTGTGTTAATCCTAATTTGCGAGACAAGTTAATTAATCCTGGCCAGTAATTAAGCAACTAGATTTAAAACGATAATCAAACGATAAATATGGTATTGCAATTCAATTAATTAGTGTATCCCATTTAGCAATCCTAGATCTCCTTTGAACCCTAGATAAGAATTTAGCTACTTATAACAATATTAATAACAACGATAATTAATAAAGTAAACATGATTGACAATAATGAAAGAATTTAACAAAGAATAATTAAAGAACTAGAGAGTAAATAATTGAATAACAAAGGAAGATTCAAGAGTACCGATTACAAGCTTGAACTAAAAACATTAGTCTTGATGAATCAATCCACTAGCAAAGCAAACAAACTCGAGTTTTTAATATTAAAGCGTCCCCATTGTAAAGGACGATTTTTCATTTTATAATAACAATCTAATTAACTAAAAACTAATTTCGGAAATCCGAAAGTTGTCAAACACTAGGTTGCTCGATCGAGCAAAGGTGAATCTGCTCGTTCGAGCATGGCGTCAGCCCGACTCGATCGAGCAGAGTGATGTTGCTCGATCGAGCATCCTTCAGATGGCTTGTTTCTACGTTTTTCTACATTTCTTCTCCACCGCTCTCGATTCCCGTGCCTAACCTTCTACGATCTGACTCCGCTATGCTCCATACCAACTCAAAAAGCTCCAAATGCATTTAATATGCATTGAAACATAATAGAAGCGGCAAAATCGATATTCTAGCTAAAATAGCATAGAAACAAGCAAGGAAAGACAATAAATCGAGTCTTATGTATCTAAGGGAGGCATAAAATATTTAAATAAATAGTGATCATCAAAAAATGAGGTAAGAGACCGAAGACGGATCAAAACACAATCGACTATTATAGCACACTTACCCAAAAGGACTTGAAGTCGGAGTGTGCGACTGTGCTAAGTGAGTTTTGAAAATGACTAGTTTTTAAATGTTTGTTCTAGACAACTTTAGTGTGGTTGTAGGAGTGATGACTCGAAGTGACGAAATGATTTTGACTAGACAATTGGACAGATTTTCGACTCATTTCGCGCTAATTTAGGCCACCTTTGAAAATGCTTTATAGTTTTAAAAAAGATTTTGATTTTGAAAAGCTCGTCATGGTTTTATTTGAAAAATGGTGATGATGTAAGGGTTATACACATCTAAAAAGACATTATAACGGTATACTTAGTGCATTTAAAATGATTTAGTTTAGAGGGTGGGTTGCCATACCACGCAATCAAACCCAAGGTCTGTGGAGAGGTCCGCGCCAAACATGTGTAAAGCCGGTTCCTTGTCCATTTCCTTGAGTAGTTAAAGCCCTTGGTGCTAACAAGAGTAGACACCGTGGTATGGTTGACGTCAATCTCTATCCTTCCTTAGGCCTAGATAAGAATTTGGACCGTCCAGACAGGACAATTGGTCGAAAAGGTTGGGTTAGGCCTAGGAAGGCCAAATAAAACGACCTAGGAAGGTCGAGTAATGAAAACCGATAACTGTCTCCTACATACTATTCCCTAACCTTGTTGAAGTTTCACCCTGGGTAGACGTAGGTGTATTTTCCCAGCGGATTCCCTAAACTGTGATACAGGGATTTACAATCCACTCGAAACGTGTTGCATGGGGAACCACGGATGGAGAAACGAGGGACACACGTAGTGATAGACATTTGTAGAGTCGCCCCCAACTTTTGTGGGAAGTTGAAACCGTTCGAATACTTCATGCCATGTCAAGAGACAAAGTAATCACATGAACACCAAGAACTCGTTACCCTTAGCATTCTATGTCGAGAATGACTCTCCTGGATGCCAATGAACACGGATGTTCACAGAGATTTGGAGTAAGTGTGACACCCTCAAATTTGCGGAAAGAAAAAAATTATTTAAATACATAAAAGATAATAAAACATATACGAAGGTGTCATAAAATAAAAGGGTCATTACAATACGGAAATAATGTTCTACAAAAGAAATATACAAGACGGGAGACATATCTCCCGTATAAATACGGAAATAAAAGAGTGTATAATAATATACAAACTATGAACCGAATATAGGTCAAGGTAAATACTTCGCTCGCTAGCTCGTCAATGTACCCCAAATATGCATTCACCACCTGTTCGACCGCATTAAATATAAACACGGAAGCCACAGTCAGTGGGGAGTAACTCCGAGTCCTCCAGCCACGAAATGTCAAGTTTAATAAAACATGAATAACATAAAAGCAATGTATATGGAAAATACAAAACTTTAACATATATGATATGCTTTTCATGTTATGAAACAGATAACTAACATATAACCTAGCATGTGCAAGCTATCATGTGAAACCGATAATAAACTATAACACGAGGTAGGGAAGCTGGTATGCTAGCTCAGAGGTTTCCTCTCAGAAACATGGCCATGATACACTCAAACCCTATCACACGTATCATGTGAATCAATTAATCAACCGGTAATCCACTCTTATCATCCTAGCCGGCTTGCATCTCACCTTCTAGAACTCATAGAATCATACAACATGAAAGACCAATCCGTTCTAGAAACAGGCATATGCTTAGGCCATCGTAGAAAGACTGCTGTAACTCGAGGCTATACCACAAGGTAGGAAAACATCCTAGTCCTAGACGGATCAGACCTAGCGACAACAGCTATTCCATTCCCCGTCCCATGACATAACCGTCTATGAGAAACTCTACTAGGCGACCCCCTAAGCAGAGATGGCTAGTACTTAAGCTGGCTCCCTCCCAAAGCGGAACTCTTAGGATGCCATGCCCCGACTTGGAGATAAGCCCCCCAGGCCGTGACACAAAAGCTATCAAGCAGTGAACTATATACTCGTTAAAGATAGTACGGGCCTATCAATGTCATTGTCCAAGATACTCATTTAGAATTAGAATGGTCAAGACGCCATATACTCATAATTCTCTATGGGTACTTAGTCAACACGACACCAACCATATAATTAAACAGTCACAGGAAAAACATCCTATCATGTGACTAATTGCATATAATCATATTCAAATATCATATCGCCTCATATCTACTAAGCTCATTCAATAATTAAATACAACCATACTGAAAGACAAATCCCCGACCCGAGTCCCGCGACGGGTCATCAGTCAAATCGGGGCTGACTAGATCTTAGTTTGACCAAACCCGTTGGATAAAACCGGCTAGAAACAGAGTCTTTATCACATAGACATAAAATCAACATATTCATT
>JAIUZE010071512.1:0-48555 GCA_022085475.1 Heliosperma pusillum | reverse complement strand
TAGTCTCCACCTACAATTAGGTAATAAAAGATGAATATATTTCACCTTGAGAAAGACGGATAATTTAAAAAGTGAGAAAGACGATGATTTTAATATCAAAACGGATAGAGGAAGGTAATAGGAGAAGAATGAGACGAACTTACGTGAATTCTATCAAGGAACGAAATAGCTAGGATGATTCAAAGATCGAAAAATGCTATGGAGGCAAGGGTTTGATTTCTTAAGGAGGAAGAAAAGTTTTGGTTTGTGTTGAAATGAATTAGGTTAAGGTTAGAAGGGAGTATAAGTAAAGGGTGAGTCGGAAAAGTCAATGAAAGTCAAAGGCGGCTCAAAAGTCAAGAAAAGTCAAAGACGACTTAAAATTCAAGAAAAATCAAAGACGACTTAAAAGTCAAGAAAAGTCAAAGACGACTTAAAATTCAAGAAAAATCAAAGACGACTTAAAAGTCAAGAAAAGTCAAAGACGACTTAAAAGTCAAGAAAAGTCAAACTCGCCTTAAGACGGGATTCTCATGGAATCTCGCGGAAATTCCAAATACGAACTCGAAAATTCTAAATTCGACTCGGAACATAAAATTCTAAATTAAAACTTAAATTTGCTGAAAAGATTTCGTAAAATATTTCTACTAGAAAAATAGGGTACATTTCCGGGTGTTACAGCAATTCACAAGGTTGGAATAAATGGATACATGGTATATCGACTACCCAAGCCTTATTGCATTTGGACAAGATCGCCAAGTAGTATCATGGAACTTGTATACTTTAGATTATAAGATATGAAGCAATAACATTGTGTTGGTTGTTCATATATGATAATCACATTTATCGTTTGAGTTTCTAAAAACTCATTTTTATTACTTTGTTGTATCCAAATAGGTTGTAATGACAACTTTGAACCCTATTAAAGTGAACTGGATTAACATAGTATTGGCCTTTAGTTGCTTATATGAGGTGACGTCTCCAAGTGACTGGAGTGTGATGCGATTGATGGCAAGTGCCAGTGACATAGAGTCATGAGAGATGACTAGTCGATCACATAGGCAGACTGTATGGGACACACTATCGGGCAGTGACCGCTTATAGAGTTCTGGCAATTCTTATAACCTGGTCATGGCAAGAGCTACTATAATATTCTTCTTGAGTCAAATCTTTAGACTAAAGACTGTTCGCCCAAGTCGACACAGTTTCTGATTGACTTTGATTTTTGCCCCAAGCCATTCTGTAAAAAGGGGTGAATGGGCAATTATTGGGTCATAAAGAACTGTGAGTGTACAAAGGGAATATTGCGATAAAAATTGACCAACCCCTTGTCAGGGTTAACTAATATCTCAAGGCCACTCGAGGAGTAGTTAACTGGAAATGCGTGGCCACGATCGGAAGGTATGTACGGTAGATAATTTAGGTCATACAGTTACTCTCCAGATCGAGAAAACCACTCAAGATATGATCACATGCAAGTATGACCTGCAAGGCACCTTGCATTGAGTGAGAGATTTAAATGGACAAGAGAATTGGTGACGCACACTTGTTTCGAACTAGTGGTAGATTGTTGGAGTAAGTGGCCTCCACAATAGTGCGATCACTTAATTAAATCTCAATAACAAGAATACAAAGGGATAATAAGCATTATAGTCAACTGGTCCACATTAATTGGTAATGATTGGCTTACTAGAGTTTGACGTTACTGTCTTATGACGGTGGTGATCAGTTCATCTGTAACAACCCGAAAAGTACCCAATTTTTCTAGTAAAAATATTTACTAACACTTTTCAGTAGACTTAAGTTTTTAAAATAGAATTTATTGTTTCGAGTCGTATTTTGAAATTCCTAGTTCGTATTTGGAATTTCTGAGAGATTCATGAAAATCCCGTTTTTAGTCATCTTTGACTTTTCTTGACTTTTAAGTCGTCTTTGACTTTTCTTGACTTTTTAAAGTCGTCATTGACTTTTCTTGACTTTTAAGTCGTCATAAACTTTTCTTGACTTTTAAGTCATCTTTGACTTTTCTTGACTTTTAAGTCGCCTTTGACTTTTCTTGACTTTTTCCGACTCGACTTATAAGTTTGAAGACCGAAATTTTATTTAAAAAAATAATATTTTTGATTTATTTTTATTTAGATTTATTAGAATTTATGATAATTTAATAAAATTATTTTGAATTTATTCGAAATTTATAATAAGGTTTTACGGTTTAAACTCGGGAATCATTTAACTATTCCCGACTCATCGTAAATCCCGAAACAACCCCGAAACTCGACTTTGGCATGAGTCACCCGCCCATGTCATCGCTTTCCACTCACAATTAGATATTTTAATTGTTTTGATTAAAATAATAATAATATCTAGATATTTATCAACTTTATCGATCAGTTAACGAAAATTACGCAAATCGCTCAAAATCAGACCCGACAAGCACCTAACCCACACGGCACTCCCTCCTCTCTTAAGCCTTGATATTTTCATTATTTTTCATTACAATATCATAATATCTAGATATTTAGTTGAATTAACTTAATCGTTAATTATATTAATCGATTACCGTAAAATAATTATTAAACGCGAGTCAATTACGTAACAACAATTTCAAAACCCGACATTCCTTTTTGCCTATAATTACACGGCTCCCTCACCCTTCACTACTCACTAACAACTTTTCATTTTTCAACAAATCAAATTAAGATCTAAATATCACTTTTTTCATCGTTCTTCATGTGTTCTTCGTGTTCTTCAATTGTTCTTCATCGGTTCTTGGAGCAAAAACCTTCATAAAATCTTCATTTCTTAATTAAATCCGTCCTAACTTATATTTCTAGACTCTCCTCTTCGCTCCTCATCTTCACGTACGGTTTTATTTCAATTCCGATAAAATCGTTTTCAACACTCTAATTATGGAAAATCATATTTTTGTTCTAATAATGTTTTCCTTGTTATTTCTTATAGGGGAAAATTTTGAAGACGAGTTTGGAGACTCGTATATGTTGGGTGAAGATTAGTAGGAGGGTTTCTTGGTTTATACTTCTTATTTTGGTGCTAATTGTCTTGTCTAGCTAAGGTAACGATTCCGAGTTACTCGACGGAAATATGTTACATAGCCTTGGTTTCTTTAGCTTTTGTTTCTTTTATTTTTGGTTCATCTGTTGTTTTGGTTCATGTTATTATGATTTAAGGATTTTTAGTTAGTAACATGTTAAGTAGTAGTTATTATTGTGTTTTATGAATTTATAACATGTTGGTTGTTCTTGATGAATTTGGATGATTTTTCATAATAATGATTTTTGTATGATTGATGGTTAAATTGGTTGTTAAAATGGGTGTTTGTTAATTAAAAACATGTTAGAATTTAATTGGAGTGGTGGTTGTTTGGACCGTGTAGGGTGGCCGGAAAATGGGGCTGAAAACCGAACCAGACCGGCCGGTTCAGGCCTGGTCAGACCGGTTCAGGCCGGTCCAGCCCGGTCTGGATTTGGTCCGGTGTTGGTCCTTGGTGTTTGTGTCGATGGTTGATTGTTTTGTTGTTGTTTTGACGGGTTTTAATTATGTTAAAGCATGCGGGAAATAATTAGAAACGGTTTTTAGTAAAATCGTTAAAAAGGCCAAAACAGGCCCAAACCAGCCGTGGGGCCCAGTCTAGGCCCGTGTCATGTTGGCCCAAATCAGCCCGTGGGTCCCCTTGTGGGACTTGTGACGGTTTTTGAGTTATCGTCATTTTTATCGCGTTTTGTAATAATTAGCAAGCGAGAAATATTAATAAGTAAAATATTTAATTAAAAAGGTTTTTCATTAAATTATTATTTCTCACATGTTAGAAAATATAAGACGAGATCGTAGTTTAATTTAATATCCTTTTAGTCAAACGGGTTTTGGTATGATAGAATAATTCACATGTTAGAAGTCTTAATAAAATAACATGAAATGAATATGTTGATTTTATGTTTATGTGGAAAAGACTCTGTTTCTAGCCGGTTTGACCAAACGGGTTTGGTCAAACTAAGATCTAGTCAGCCCCGTTTTGACTGATGACCCGTCGCGGGACTCGGGTCGGGGATTTGTCTTCAAGTAAGGTTGTATTTAATTAATGACTTAGCCTTAGTAAATATGAGGCGATATGTTATTTGGTTATGATTTATATGCAATTAGTCACATGTTAGGAAATTGTTTCCGTGACTGTTTGATTTTATGGTTGGTGTCGTGTTGACTAAGTACCCATAGAGAATTATGAGTATATGGCGTCTTGACCATTCTAATTCTAAATGAGTATCTTGGACCATGACATTGATAGGCCCGTACTATCTTTAACGAGTATATAGTTCACTGCTTGATAGCTTTTGTGTCACGGCCTTGGGGGCTTATCTCCAAGTCGGGGCATGGCATCCTAAGAGTTCCGCTTTGGGAAGGGAGCCAGCTTAAGTACTAGCCATCTCTGCTTAGGGGGTCGCCTAGTAGAGTTTCTCATAGACGGTTATGTCATGGGACGGGGAATGGAATAGCTGTTGTCGCTAGGTATGATCAGTCTAGGACTAGGATGTTTTCCTACCTTGTGGTATAGCCTCGAGTTACAGAAGTCTTCTATCGATGGTCCTAAGAACTTATGCCTGTTTGTAGAAGTATTGGTCTTTCATGTTTGTATGATTCTATGAGTTTTAGCAGGTGAGATGCAAGCCGGCTAAGATTGATAGAGTTTGGATTCCCGATTGTTAACTGATTCACATGATTACGTGTTGATTAGGGTTTGAGTGTATCAGGGCCATGTTACATGGTAACCGCTGAGCCAGCATACCAGCTTCCCTACCTCGTGTTATATTTTAGTATCGGATTCACATGATAGCTTTCATATGCTAGGTTATATGTTAGTTAATTGTTTCATAACATGAAAAGCATATCATATATGTTAAGGTTTTGTATTTTCCATATACATTGCTTTTATGTTATTCATGTTTTATTAAACTCGACATTTCGTGGATGGGAGAACTCGGAGTTACTCCCCACTGACTGTGGCTTCCGTGTTTATATTTAATGCGGTCGAACAGGTGGTGTTGCATATTTGGGGTACATGGACGAGCTAGCGAGCGAAGTATTTACCTTGGACCTATATTCGGTTCATAGTTTGTATATTATTGTACACACTTTTATTTCCGTATTTATACGGGAGATATGTCTCCCGTCTTGTATATTCTTTTGTAGAATATTATTTCCGTTTTGTAATGACCTTTTTATTTTATGACACCTTCGTTATGTTTTATTATTATCTTTTATGTATTTAAATAAATTTTTTTTCTTTCCGCAAATTTGAGGGTGTCACAGTTGGTATCAGAGCTATTTTGCTCCCGACGCACGTTTGTGTACCCTTGTATAAATAACTTGACCGTAATAAAATAATAAACCGTGAGATAGAAGGGTAAGATGGGTAGATTAGGATTTATGTTGTAGTCTCTTTGTTCTTGCTAAATGATAAGTACTAATCTGTGTTTTATTTTGCAAGATGCCTCCGAGGATTGACAACACGATCTTAGCAGCTCTTACCGTTATTATCCAAAACCAGCAAAATCAGCAAAACCAACAAGCCAATCCTATTCCTAATCCTATTCCCGACCGTGAGAGACACGGAAGTTGTTCATGGGTTGCTTCTCAACTATCTAGGAGCCAAGCCAAAACCTACGGTGGTGAGGTAGATCCCAGTCAGCTTTCGGGGTGGTTACGTGAAATGGAGAAGAGTTTTTCTCTTTATGATGTCCTTGAAGAGGATAAGGTCCGTCTGGCTTCTCACTTCTTAGTGAAAGAAGCGGATCAGTGGTGGACTCTTTCAGGTCCTACTGCTAAGTTGGAGCCAAATTTTGGGTGGACTCGTTTCCGTGAACTATTGGAGACGAGATTCTATCCGGATGAGTTGAGACAGCAAAAGCTGAAGGAGTTTATGGACTTTAAGCAAGGAGTTCTTTCGGTTCAAGAGTTCACAACCAAGTTTAATGAGTTGGCTCATTATGCCACTCGTCTTATTTCGAGGGAGGAAGACAAAGCCTTCTTTTACCTAGGGAAGCTTTCTCCCCAGGTAAAGGGAAAGATTAGTAGGGGTTCTACTTCTTTTGTCTCGATTTACAATGATGCTTTATGGGCGGAGAGTTCTATTCGGGAGATTGCCGAGGAGGCCCGTACTTCGTTTGTAGCTCCTAATGCCTTTGGCAAGAGACCTCTATATCCTACTTCCCGACCTTCCTTTTCTCCTTCTTTTCCAAACAAGAGGAGGAACTTTCAGAGTGGACAGGCAAATCCGACAAACCGTCCATTTGTCCCGAGCAACAACAACGAACCTAAGGGTCGTATCTGCTTTCGGTGCAAGATGCCTATGCATCCGGGTTTTAGCTGTTTCAACAAGCCACTGGTGTGCTTTAATTGTCAGAAACCGGGACACAGGTTTAATGAATGTCCTGATAAGAAGAAGATAGCTTCTACACCAGCTACATCTGGGAGACCGAAGGGTCGAATTTTCGTCATGAGCCGTGCTGAGGCCGATGCTCAACCAGACCTGGTGACTGGTACGTTTCAATTTATGAAATCCGTGTTTAATTTTTATTAGATACGGGAGCTTCTTTGTCTCTTCCTCAGCCTCGTTTCCTTTTTCGCCTTCGCCTCTTTCATCTTATCTTAATCTTTAATAATGCTTCCTAATGTTCCTTGTATCATGTTCTTTTACCCCTACTCTCTTGAGAAGTAGTTTGTCTTATTAGCTAACGTAAGGGTTACTAGGTGTATTTTGAGGAAGTTTTGAATATGATACCTAACCGTCCTATGGAGCTAGTTTCGTGTTTAAATGATTATGGAAAATGGAGAATAAGTTTAGGAAGAAACTATCCTAGTGGTTTTAAAATATAAAAGCTTGAAGTTGCAATATCTTTTGAGGATCGACATAAGCTTAATAATAGTTGTAGTTGTGGTTAGAAAGTTGAGTGATTTTTAATGTTATTTGGGAATTTGTTGTCGTTAAATGTTGGACCATAACGGGAACAAATACTTTGTGGAATTAGGATTTGATGACACAACTTGAGGAATATCGACATAAGCGAAAACCGATGTATTGAGAGTTTGGAAGAGATAAATAAATTGATTACGGTCACATTGCCCTATGTTTGGCAAAAGTTAAGTGAATCGAGATTTGTGTGACTAATCTCTTTGAGGTTTCGAGATTCAACTTTTGAGGATGAGAGGGTTCATTGTAAATAAGTTGAGGTAATGAATTTTTGGAATAAATTGGATTAAAGGATTTCATAGTAAGTCCTTTACTTTGTGGTTGTTAGCGGTCTTGTTTCCTTAATTATAAATATTTTGATGGTGATTTCCAATAATAGTTTCGATGGACTTTAGAAGATTCTAATTGAATTTGAATAATTGGGAGTTGTTACTCGATGGGTCATGCTTAGGAAATATTTGGTAGGAATCCGATGATGGAAAATGTTGAGGATTGATTGCACTCTCTTGAGGACTAGATTCGGTTGCAGTTAGTGTTGTCGAGTTGCGATCGACATTTGACTTGTCATAGATGGAAGATAGTTTTGTGATTTATTTCTTCTTTCTTCTTTCTTTCTATTCGATTTATTCTTTCGAATATTCTGTTCCTTCTATTGAGTATCATTTCTCTTAGGTAGATTACTATAAGCTTTAGTTAGAAATTTTAGGAATAGATAATAGAGTTATTATCCTTACTATGAAACTTTTAATTAAAAGCTTTTAGAAATGTTTTATGATTTCAAGTATTTTACCGTCAAGGAGTGTTGAGACTCGTTATTGGAGACGTTCGATAACTAGTTTTCTCATTTATTGATGCGAAAAGGTATCCTTTAAAGTCTTTGATTTGGACGACGAGGTTTTTGACCGCGGACGAGAACCTTCCGTTCCATTGATAAGACCCTATATTTTTATTACAAGTATATTTTAACAGTTTTGAAATAGACCTACATATATGTTACTTTCCTTCTTTTAAGTTTCGAGGACGAAACTTTTTAAAAGGAGGGGTGATTGTAACAACCCGAAAAGTACCCAATTTTTCTAGTAAAAATATTTACTAACACTTTTCAGCAAACTTAAGGTTTTAAAATAGAAATTTTTGTTCCGAGTCGTATTTTGAAATTCCGCGTTCGTATTTGGAATTTCTGAGAGATTTCATGAAAAGACCGTTTTTAGTCATCTTTGACTTTTCTTGACTTTTAAGTCGTCTTTGACTTTTTCTTGACTTTTTAAAAGTCGTCATTGACTTTTCTTGACTTTTAAGTCGTCATAAACTTTTCTTGACTTTTAAGTCATCTTTGACTTTTCTCGACTTTTAAGTCGACTTTGACTTTCGTTGACTTTTCCCGACTCGCCTTATAAGTTTGAAGACCGAAATTTTATTTAAAAAAATAATATTTTTGATTTATTTTTATTTAGATTTATTAGAATTATGATAATTTAATAAAATTATTTTGAATTTATTCGGAATTTATAATAAGGTTTTACGGTTTAAACTCGGGAATCATTTAACTATTCCCGACTCATCGTAAATCCCGAAACAAACCCGAAACTCGACTTTGGCATGAGTCACCCGCCCATGTCATCGCTTTCCACTCACAATTAGATATTTTAATTGTTTTGATTAAGATAATAATAATATCTAGATATTTATCAACTTTATCGATCAGTTAACGAAAATTACGCAAATCGCTCAAAATCAGACCCGACAAGCACCTAACCCACACGGCACTCCCTCCTCTCTTAAGCCTTGATATTTTCATTATTTTTCATTACAATATCCTAATATCTTGATATTTAGTTTAATTAACTTTATCGTTAATTATATTTAATCGATTACCGTAAAATAATTATTAAACGCGAGTCAATTACGTAACAACAATTTCAAAACCCGACATCCATTTTTGCCTATAATTACACGGCTCCACTCCACTCTTTACTCACTAACAACTTTTCATTTTTCAACAAATCAAATTAAGATCTAAATATCACTTTCTTCATCGTTCTTCATTTGTTCTTCGTGTTCTTCAATTGTTCTTCATCGTTCTTGAGCAAAACCTTCATAAAATCTTCATTTCTTAATTAAATCCGTCCTAACTTATATTTCTAGACTCTCCTCTTCGCTCCTCATCTTCACGTACGGTTTTATTTCAATTCCGACAAAATCGTTTTCAACACTTTAATTATGGAAAATCATATTTTTGTTCTAATAATGTTTCCCTTGTTATTTCTTATAGGGGAAGATTTTGAAGACGAGTTTGGAGACTCGTATATGTTGGGTGAAGATTAGTAGGAGGGTTTCTTGGTTTATACTTCTTATTTTGGTGCTAATTGTCTTGTCTAGCTAAGGTAACGATTCCGAGTTACTCGACGGAAATATGTTACATAGCCTTGGTTTCTTTAGCTTTTGTTTCTTTTATTTTTGGTTTATCTTTTGTTTTGGTTCATGTTATTATGATTTAAGGATTTTTAGTTAGTAACATGTTAAGTAGTAGTTATTATTGTGTTTTATGAATTTATAACATGTTGAATGTTCTTGATGAATTTGGATGATTTTTCATAATAATGATTTTTGTATGATTGATGGTTAAATTGGTTGTTAAAATGGGTGTTTGTTAATTAAAAACATGTTAGAATTTAATTGGAGTGGTGGTTGTTTGGACCGTGTAGGGTGGCCGGAAAGGGGGGCTGGAAACCGAACCAGACCGGCCGGTTCAGGCCTGGTCAGACCGGTTCAGGCCGGTCCAGCCCGGTTTGGATTTGGTCCGGTGTTGGTCCTTGGTGTTTGTGTCGATGGTTGATTGTTTTGTTGTTGTTTTGACGGGTTTTAATTATGTTAAAGCATGCGGGAAATATTGGGAAACGGTTTTAGTAAAGTCGTTAAAACAGCCCAAAACAGGCCCAAACCAGCCGTGGGGCTCAGTCCAGGCCCGTGTCATGTTGGCCCAAATCAGCCCGTGGGTCCCCTTGTGGGACTTGTGACGGTTTTTGAGTTATCGTCATTTTTATCGCGTTTTGTAATAATTAGCAAGCGAGAAATATTAATAAGTAAAATATTTAATTAAAAAGGTTTTTTTCATTAAATTATTATTTCTCACATGTTAGAAATTATAAGACGAGATCGTAGTTTAATTTAATATCCTTTTAGTCAAACGGGTTTTGGTATGATAGAATAATTCACATGTTAGAAGTCTTAATAAAATAACATGAAATGAATATGTTGATTTTATGTTTATGTGGAAAAGACTCTGTTTCTAGCCGGTTTGACCAAACGGGTTTGGTCAAACTAAGATCTAGTCAGCCCCGTTTTGACTGATGACCCGTCGCGGGACTCGGGTCGGGGATTTGTCTTCAAGTAAGGTTGTATTTAATTAATGAATTAGCCTTAGTAGATATGAGGCGATAGTTATTTGGTTATGATTTATATGCAATTAGTCACATGTTAGGAAATTGTTTCCGTGACTGTTTGATTATATGGTTGGTGTCGTGTTGACTAAGTACCCATAGAGAATTATGAGTATATGGCGTCTGGACCATTCTAATTCTAAATGAGTATCTTGGACCATGACATTGATAGGCCCGTACTATCTTTAACGAGTATATGTTCACCGCTTGATAGCTTTTGTGTCACGGCCTGGGGGGCTTATCTCCAAGTCGGGGCATGGCTGCCTAAGATTTCCACTTTGGGAATGGAGCCAGCTTAAGTACTAGCCATCTCTGCTTAGGGGGTCGCCTAGTAGAGTTTCTCATGTACGGTTATGTCATGGGGCGGGGAATGGAATAGCTGTTGTCGCTAGGTCTGATCAGTCTAGGACTAGGATGTTTTCCTACCTTGTGGTATAGCCTCGAGTTACAGAAGTCTTCTATTAACTGTACTAGGAACTTATGCCTGTTGGTAGAAGTATTGGTCTTTCATGTTTGTATGATTCTATGAGTTCTAGAAGGTGAGATGCAAGCCGGCTAGGATTGATAGAGTTTGGATTACCGATTGTTAACTGATTCCCATGATTACGTGTTGATTAGGGTTTGAGTGTATCACGGCCATGTTTCTGAGAGGAACCTCTGAGCTAGCATACCAGCTTCCCTACCTCGAGTTATAGTTTATTATCGGTTTCACATGATAGCTTTCACATGCTAGGTTATTTGCTAGTTATCTGTTTCATAACATGAAAAGAATATCATATATGTTTAAGTTTTGTATTTTCCATATACATTGCTTTTATGTTATTCATGTTTCATTAAACTCGACATTTCGTGGCTGGGAGAACTCGGAGTTACTCCCCACTGACTGTGGCTTCCGTGTTTATATTTAATGCGGTCGAACAGGTAGTGAATGCATATTTGGGGTACATTGACGAGCTAGCGAGCGAAGTATTTACCTTGGACCTATATTCGGTTCTTAGATTGTATATTATTATATACTCTTTTCATTCCGTATTTATACGGGAGATATGTCTCCCGTCTTGTATATTTCTTTTGTAGAATATTATTTCCGTTTTGTAATGACCCTTTTTATTTATGACACCTTCGTATGTATTCGTATCTTTTATGTATTTAAATAATTTTTTTTCTTTCCGCAAATTTGAGGGTGTCACAGATTAGGAATAACCTTTAGTCCTCGTAAATTCGGCCTAAGAACAGATATCAAAGTAGATATCCTCCTAATCGTCTCACCCAAGATTGATCGAGAAATATCCTTGTATTTGCTAGAAAACTTTTTCAAAAGTTACTGTTAACTTTTGGTGTTGTGTGAATGATAGAGGCACTTGTGAGAAATGAAATTAGGGTTAGAATCTTTTTATCTTCCCCTTGTATTTCACGACACACATGGTAGTATTATGAGGAGTTTTTTTCTTCTCAAAATAACTACCCATTGACCGAAAATTCTAGAGTGAATCTGGACTCTTTTTTCGGTTATATTCGCTTCCATTTAATATAATGTTATACATATTATATTTGTCTAATATGTTGTCATACATTAATAAGGTCCATTACAACATTTTGCAGTAGATATATTAACATAACAATTATTATGACAATCGTATAATATATACTTCAATTATAAATATCGGTATATTTATAATCCTGCTAATTAAATATAACGGTTTATGTTTAATTACGAATTAACATTTTAATTCGTTTAAGCTCACATTATATACTACAACTAAAACGAATTACAGTTAATTCGTCTTAGCTAACATTATTTAATCGTTATTAAATAATTATATCACCATCACATTGACTAACCTTTTAGTCAGAAACAATGACTAACCTTTTAGTCATTTAATAAGGCATCAATATGATTATTTTCTCAAATAATCACATCTCTCAATCACATCCTTTAGGTGTGACTTTTAGGGACCAGTTGATCACCGCCATCTGTATGACAATAACGTCAAACTTATCTAGCAAGCCAACCGTTATCGATAAACGTTAATCAACTGATTTCAATACAAATTATACCCTGTGAACCTACAGAGATTTATTTATGTTATTTCACTAACTGTGGAGGACACTGGCTCCAACATGACTGTCTCATCCAAGCATAATTGCATACTCCATGCATTGATAAAGAGCACAAAGACACAGAATGTGACTGCATAGAGATGAGAAACTTGAGATATACAAATAACATCTCATAGATTCAGGGTGAAGTTACATTCAACAATGAATTTTTTTTCTGAGGACTTAGTTCTCTACTACTCCCTCCGATCCAGATCATTGGTAACACTTACTGTAACACCCGGAAATGTACCCTATTTTTCTAGTAGAAATATTTTACGAAGCCTTGTCAGCAATTTTAAGTTTTAAATTAGCTTTTTATGTTTCGAGTCGAATTTTGAATTTCCGAGTTCGTATTTGGAATTTCTGCGAGATTTCATGAAAATCCTGTCTTAAGACGAGTTTGACTTTTCTTGACTTTTAAGACGAGTTTGACTTTTCTTGACTTTTAAGACGAGTTTGACTTTTCTTCGACTTTTCTTGAATTTTAAGTCGTCTTTGAATTTTCTTGACTTTTGAGTTGTCTTTAACTTTTCTTAACTTTTTAGTCGGGTTTGACTTTCTCGACTTTGAAACCGTCTTTGACTTTTCCTATACATAACACTCCCTCCTTAACCTAATTTCATTCAACACAAATTACAAACACAACATTCCTTCCTCTCCAAGAAAAACCCAATTTCCCTCTTGGATTTTGATCTTAGAATCGACGTATCTCCTTCGTTCCTCGATAGAATTCACGTAAGTTCGTCTTATTCTTCTCCCCGTACCTTCCTCTATCCGTATTGATATTAAAATCATCGTCTTTCTCGCTTTTCAATCTTTCCGTCTTTCTCAAGATGGATTTTATTTATCTTTTACGATCTATATGTAGGTGGTGACCTCCAAGACCCCGACAAAGACTATTTTCTTATTGAAGAGGAGCTTGACGTTTAGTGAAGACGCTTAAAGGTAACGGTGAAGGGTTACTCGGTATCATTTACGTGTTTTACATGATTTCCATGTTAGAGTTCGTATTTAGAATACATTTAGAAAGCCTAGGAATTATGATATTGATGATGATTGTTGTTAGTTGAGGATTGTTGATGATAAATATTGATTGTTGATAGTTAATAGAAGTAGATTATGAGAATTGAAAATAAAAGGATTGAATTTATCTTGAAGGTTCACGGGTGACGTGGTAACACATCTCACGGTCGTGAGATGTAAGTCACGGTCGTGAAACCCCATTTCACGGTCGTGAAATACAAGTCACGGTCGTGACTTGCGCAGTTTCACTGCACTGACCCTTTTTGGTAGAATGATCATATCTCCTTCGTTACTTACTTGTTTTGGGCTTGTGACCACTCGTTGGAACCGTAAGAGGCTAAGCTATCACCTCGACTTAGAATTTCTGCATTCCCATGTCTAGAACTCTAGTTATGACCGTTTGAAGTGGACCCTTGTTTTCGTTGGTTTCCAAACAACATTGTTTTGGAGAGGTGAACTATGTTTTTATTCATTATGCTTCATAAACTTGTTCTAATGCTTATGTATCATGTGTTGACTCATGTTTATCATATTTAAACTTATATGATTCCCTATTTTCATGTTTTGTGACGGTTTTTGGTATGTTCCCACTTTGAGTCGTTTTTACAAATGATACGGTTTGAGCACTATTTTGCCTTGTGCTTTGTATTCTCATTCCCTTGGCTACCTTCCCGTTCGTAAGGCTGGAATGTCGGAACGGAGGAGGTATCCTACTGCTTAAATGCATGTGTTAGTGGGCATACGACGACGTTGTGGGGAGTTGAACGCTATGCGTTGTTCGACCCGGCCGTCAAATGTTGTGTACTTGCGAGGTGGTGTTATTTGCATGTAGCGTACCGCTTGTAATGAGGCTTGAGCTGTTTTTACGCCTCTTTCGTGAATTGACCTACCGAAGTTGGGGTACTCGGCATATATATATTATTAAGCACGAGTCTTGGATGCGAGAATGCTTTATCGCATGTCGGAATCGGAACATGCTTTCTTATTCCGAGAAGTCTGGCCAGATTTAGACTAGGAAACGTATGATTATCGTCGTCTACAGGAGGAAATTAGTCCTACATACGCGAATGCTTTATCGTGTATGCTTTCAGGGAAATGTTTTATCCCGTGGATGCCCTTTAATCATACTTGCCATGTACACGATGCTAGTGCGTTTCATTTACCGTGAGAGTTGTCGTCTTTGTGTCGTTGTCTTTGAATGCGTGATTTCATGATTTTATTCATGGTCATTGCATGACTGACACCGTCAAGGTCTTGGTTCGTGAATGAATGATAATATGTTGGATTTGTGTAATCATCGCATGACTTGACTGGTTTGTCTGTCGAGTCTCAATCTTATCAATCTTATACCGCTAACGGTGAGATGTAAGCCCTAGGGAGCGTATTCGATTGCCTAAGAGTGTCTTTCCCGAGTCTTGGAATAACATGATGTTTACGGAATTGATTTCTTTATGATCTTATCATTATATCCCGTATTGCCTATCTATTCTTATCGTAACTCACATGTATATATATTTATGCATGCTTTACTTTGTATTTCCTTCTATGTACGTTTGATGTGATATGGCTGGGAGAACCCGGAGTTACTCCCCACTGACTGTGGCGTTCATGTTTTTCATGGATGAACAGGTTGCTTGCATGGATTGACTTTTTGGATATGATATTTTGGGGTTCGGGTGTGAGCTAGCGGGCGTTGTCCCTGGAAGAAACCTCTAGACGATTTTAGCTAGTTGCTAAACACTTGTTCTTTGTTAACATTTTGAGAGACTCCGTCTCTTTGTTATTTTCCGCACTTAGTTGTAATATTTTGACACTCCTCGTTTTATTTAACTTGCATGTATAAAAGTTTTTAAAACTACCTATTTCCGCAATATAATTCACATGCTTGTTTTTTATATTTCCGCATTCGCGAGGGTTGTCACAGTTGGTATCAGAGCTTTGCCGCTCCCGACGCACACACGTGAACCCTAACTTAAACTACTTGACCTTGAAATAATAAATGAGAGATTGGGTAGAAGTTAAGGACTTTACTTGGTAGTCTATTTGTTTATGCTAATTGATAGGAGTAACTTAATTTGTTTTTGTTAAAGATGGTTAGACCGCGTTTAGCTGAGAATATTATGATGGAGGCTCTTGCTCAAGTGCTGAAGAATCAGCAAGATGCCGCTCTAGCTAATGCCAACCAAGTTCCCCCTAGAAGGGAGGACAACCATCAAGGTGGCTATGCATGGGTGGCGGGTCAAATTGCAAGGAGTAAGATCGTGCCTTATGGTGGAGAGCCGGATCCTACGGAGCTATCCGATTGGTTCCGTGAAATGGAGAAGCAGTTTGATCTTTACCAAGTCCGGGAAGAGGATAAGGTTAGGATCGCAAGGCACTTTCTGGTAAGGGAAGCCGACAACTGGTGGGCTATCACTAGTGCCACTGCAACTCTTGAAGAGGACTTCAACTGGGCTTGCTTTAAAGCTCTTGTGGAGGGTAGGTTTTATCCCAAAGAGCTTAAACAACAAAGGCTCAAGGAGTTCATAGATTTTAAGCAAGGCAACCTATCGGCTCAAGATTTTACGACGGAGTTTAATAAGCTCGCTCACTTTGCGCCGAGGCTTATTCGTGATGATGAAGACCGTGCATTTTATTATCGTAACAAGTTGAATGCCGTGCTTCAAAGTAAAGTGAGAAGGGGTACCGCATCCTTTGGAGACCTTTATGACGATGCCTTATGGGCTGAAAATTCAATGAAGGCTATTAGAAAGGAAGCTCAAATGAATAATCCATCTCCTTCTTATGCTCCTAGGCCGAATGATTATGGGAAGAGGCCGTTTATTCCGTCTTCCTCTAATTCCTATGCTATCAAGAGGAAATTTAATCCTCCTTCCAATGCCAATTCAAGGAATCCTGCTCCTTTTATTCGTAGGGCTACTTCAAATGTGGCTAATAGGCCTTATACTCCTCAAGCTCAAGGTCGTCAATGTAGCGGTTGTAGACTTCCTCTACACCCCGGTAGAACTTGTACCAACCGACCTTATCTTTGCTACTTTTGTCAAAAGGGTGGTCATCTTTATGAAGATTGCCCCGACCGAAAGTTGCCCCCTCCTCCTGCTAAACCTAAGGGTTCTATCTTTGTCATGAGCCGTGCCGAAGCTAATGCTCACCCGGAGATCGTGATTGGTAGGTTCACATCCTTAGATCAATTTCGTTTTCCTTTTCCGCCTTCATCTTTTCCATCAGATCGTAGTTCTTGTATGATGCCTCCTAACGTTCATAGTATCATGTTCGTTTATCCCTAATCTCTTGTGAGGTAGTTTTCTTTTTAGCTAATGTAAGTAGTTAGTGATTGTGTTTTGGATGATGTACTAAATATGGTATCTACCCACCCTATGGAGTTAGATTCATGTTTTATTGACTATAAGGAATTGAGGATAAGTAGGTTGAACCTCTCTTGGTGATTTTAGACTTTGAATCTTGATATTGTAATATCACTTTGAGGATCGAATAGATCGTAATGGTAGTTGTGGTTGTTAAGGATTATAATGATTGCTTTAAAGATTACTTAAGAAATTTTTGTCCTTATATGTTGGACCCTAATGGGAATAAATACTTTGTGGAATTTGGGTTGGATGACACAACTTGAGGAATATTGTCATAAGCGAAAACCGTTGTATAGGGAGTTTGAAAGAACTAAATAAATTGATGATCGGTCGTATTGCTCTATGAATGGCAAAAGTTAAGTGAAATGAGATTGTGAGACTAATCTCTTTTGAGGTTTAGTGATTCGACTTTTGAAGAGGAGAAGGTTCGTTGTTAATGATTTAGGATAATGAGTTTTGGAATAATTTGAATCAAAGGATTTTATGATAAGCCTCTTTTACCTGGTGTTGTTAGCGATCATGTCTCCCTAGAGATAAATATTGTGTTGGTGGTTTCTAAGGAGAGTTTTGACGGAGCTAAAAGATTAGAGTACGTGATGAATCTTTCATGTGAGTTGTTAGTTGTGGAGTCTACCGTGCTAATGGACTTAAGAAGATTCTAATTGAAATTGAATAATTGGGAGTTGTTACTCGAAGTGTCATGTTTATGAAATATTTTGGTAGGAATCTGATGATTGAGCGTGTAGAGGATAATCGCTCTCTTTTGAGAACTAGATTACCCGTGGAGTTAGTGATGTCGAGTTGCAATCGACATTTAAATTGTCATAGATGGAAGATAGTATTGTGTTTCATTCCTCTCTTTTCCCTCAAATTGATCTGTACTCAACCCACTACTCTTTAATTCTTTCCCTTTTTAGTCCATTTTAATCGTTTGGACGTACTTCTTAGTATCACGAATTTTGATTTCGATGTTCGAGTCGCTCTAAGTTCGTGTAATGTCTTATCATTTCGATTTTATCCTTGGTAAAACCTTCAAATTCCCTCATTGTATTTCTAAATTAACTTTTCAAAGTAGTCTAAATATGGACTTTGTATCCTCTTTTTGGAGAAAATAGATTTCTTTTGCTTTTATACTTGGATTATGCGTTGGTTGGGTGTTTGGACTTGTTATTAGAGACGTCTGATGACTAGTCTTGCACTTACTAACATTTGTTTTGATTTTCGATTTCACTATTTCGACATCGATTTGATTTTTTGATAGCTAGAGTTCTCGTTCGCGACGGGCACTCTTGTGATTCGTAAATAAAGTTTCTCACTTATGAAAAATTTCCTTAAACCGTTCTCGAGAAGAACCTCGTTTCATAAATGTTTCTCTTATAAAGATTTTAGTATTAATTTGAAAACCAATTTCTTGTTCTTGATACGTCTATTTTATACTCTCAAGTTTCGAGGGCGAAACTTTTTAAAAGGTGGGGTGATTGTAACACCCGGAAATGTACCCTATTTTTCTAGTAGAAATATTTTACGAAGCCTTGTCAGCAATTTTAAGTTTTAAATTAGCTTTTTATGTTTCGAGTCGAATTTTGAATTTCCGAGTTCGTATTTGGAATTTCTGCGAGATTTCATGAAAATCCCGTCTTAAGACGAGTTTGACTTTTCTTGACTTTTAAGACGAGTTTGACTTTTCTTGACTTTTAAGACGAGTTTGACTTTTCTTCGACTTTTCTTAAATTTTAAGTCGTCTTTGAATTTTCTTGACTTTTGAGTTGTCTTTAACTTTTCTTAACTTTTTAGTCGGGTTTGACTTTCTCGACTTTGAAACCGTCTTTGACTTTTTCCTATACATAACACTCCCTCCTTAACCTAATTTCATTCAACACAAATCACAAACACAACATTCCTTCCTCTCCAAGAAAAACCCAATTTCCCTCTTGGATTTTGATCTTAGAATCGACGTATCTCCTTCGTTCCTCGATAGAATTCACGTAAGTTCGTCTTATTCTTCTCCCCGTACCTTCCTCTATCCGTATTGATATTAAAATCATCGTCTTTCTCGCTTTTCAATCTTTCCGTCTTTCTCAAGATGGATTTTATTTATCTTTTACAATCTATATGTAGGCGGTGACCTCCAAGACCCCGACAAAGACTATTTTCTTATTGAAGAGGAGCTTGACGTTTAGTGAAGACGCTTAAAGGTAACGGTGAAGGGTTACTCGGTATCATTTACGTGTTTTACATGATTTCCATGTTAGAGTTCGTATTTAGAATACATTTAGAAAGCCTAGGAATTATGATATTGATGATGATTGTTGTTAGTTGATAATTGTTGATGATAAATATTGATTGTTGATAGTTAATAGAAGTAGTTTATGAGAATTGAAAATAAAAGGATTGAATTTATCTTGAAAGTTCACGGGTGACTTGGTAACACATCTCACGGTCGTGAGATGTAAGTCACGGTCGTGAAACCCCATTTCACGGTCGTGAAATACAAGTCACGGTCGTGACTTGCGCAGTTTCACTGCACTGACCCTTTTTGGTAGAATGATCATATCTCCTTCGTTACTTACTTGTTTTGGGCTTGTGACCACTCGTTGGAACCGTAAGAGGCTAACCTATCACCTCGACTTAGAATTTCTGCATTCCCATGTCTAGAACTCTAGTTATGACAGTTTGAAGTGGACCCTTGTTTTCGTTGGTTTCCAAACAACATTGTTTTGGAGAGGTGAACTATGTTTTTATTCATTATGCTTCATAAACTTGTTCTAATGCTTATGTATCATGTGTTAACTCATGTTTATCATATTTAAACTTATATGATTCCCTATTTTCATGTTTTGTGACGGTTTTTGGTATGTTCCCACTTTGAGTCGGTTCTTACAAATGTTAAGGTTTGAGCACTATTTTGTCTTGTGCTTTGTATTCTCATTCCCTTGGCTACCTTCCCGTTCGTAAGGCTGGAATGTCGGAACGGAGAGGTATCCTACTGCTTAAATGCATGTGTTAGTGGGCATATGACGACGTTGTTGGGAGTTGAACGCTATGCGTTGTTCGACCCGGCCGTCAAATGTTGTATACTTGCGAGGTGGTGTTATTTGCATGTAGCGTACCGCATGTTATGAGGCTTGAGCTGTTTTTCCGCCTCTTTCGTGAAATGATCTACCGAATTTGGGGTACTCGGCATTTATTATTATAAGCCCGAGTCTTGGATGCGAAATGCTTTATCGCATGTCGAATCGGAACATGCTTTATTCCGAGAGTCTGGCCAGATTTAGACTAGGAACGTATTATTATCGTCGTCCTACCAGTAGGAAATTAGTCTACATACGCGAAATGCTTTATCGTGTATGCGTTCCGGGAAATGCTTTATTCCGTGGATGCCTTTTAATCATACTTGCCATGTACACGATGCTAGTGAGTTTCATTTACCGTGAGAATTGTCGTCTTTGTGTCGTTGTCTTTGAATGCGTGATTTCATGATTGTATTCATGGTCATTGCATGACTGACACCGTCATTGTCTTGGTTCGTGAATGGATGATAATATGTTGGATTTGTGTAATCATCGCATGACTTGACTGGTTTGTCTGTCGAGTCTCAATCTTATCAATCTTATACCGCTAACTGTGAGATGCAAGCCCTAGTGAGCGTATTCGATTGCCTAAGAGTGTCTTTCCCGAGTCTTTGAATAACATGATGGTTACGGATTTGATTTCTATATGATCTTATCGTTATATCTCGGATTGCCTATCTATTCTTATCGCAACTCACATGTATATATATTTATGCATGCTTTACTTTCGTATTTCCTTATATGTACGTTTGATGTGATATGGCTGGGAGAACCCGGAGTTACTCCCCACTGACTGTGGCGTTCATGTTTTTCATGAATGAACAGGTTGCTTGCTTGGATGCCTTTTTGGGATATGATGTTTTGGGGTTCGGGTGTGAGCTAGCGGGCGTTGTCCCTGGAAGATTAACCTCTAGACGATTTTAGCTTATTTGCTAAACACTTGTTCTTTGTTAACATTTTGAGAGACTCCGTCTCTTTGTTATTTTCCGCACTTAGTTGTAATCTTTTGACACTCCTCGTTTTATTTAACTTGCATGTATAAAAGTTTTTAAAAACTACCTATTTCCGCAATATAATTCACATGCTTGTATGTTTTATATTTCCGCATTCGCGAGGGTTGTCACACTTACTATAAACGGACGATCCACACCAATGGTAACATACCTTATTTGGCCCACAATATTACTTTGTTATCCTTATTCTCATTTGATATTTTTACACAAAATCCATTACATGGCTCACCTATCAACCCCACAATTAAAAACACAATCACATACCCCACCCAACTTTTCCCTTTTTACCCCTCCTTTTTCCACTTTTTCTCTCCATTTTTGACCATGTTACCATTGGTGTGGATCGGAGGGAGTATAACATTTGAACAGCCTACCCATAAGGCCATAATGACAATATGAATCATCTAATCTAATACTCCCTCTGATCCAGACCAATGGTAACACTTACCGTAAACGTACGATCCACACCAATGGTAACATACCTTATTTGGCCCACAACATTACTATGTTATCCTTATTCCCATTTGATATTTACACAAAATGTCATTACATGTCCCACCTATCAACCCCATAATTAAACCCACAATTACATGGCCCACCTACTTTTTCCCTTTTTACCCCTCCTTTTTCCTTCTTTTCTTAAATACTCCATTTTCCACCATGTTACAATTGGTGTGAATCGGAGGGAGTAGTTACTTCATCAAAACAATTTGATAAAAAAAAGCACTATAAAATTTCATCACTTGGCGATCTTCCCCTCTATGAGGGACACAGTGACAAGTCCCAACATAAAATCCAGAAGATATAAAAAAAAGCTGGACAGTAACAACACCCATAATTAGATCCTATTGAGCTGATGAGCAGATCTTTATATTGATGGAGAATTTAACTGAAAACCAGGAGCTGCCAATGCCGTCTAATAAAACCTTACTCAAAAATAGGTTCATGTATTCCTCATACGAGAAACTTTCACTGCTAAAATTCAATCCAGTCCACATTTTCTTAATATACATATTGTATATCCATGGTATAAAAATTTACAAATATAGATCTTAAAGTTGAATGGAGCATGCAAACTTGAGCTATTAATATGGTCAAAGAGTGTCATTACTTAAAATCAACATAGAGATCCACAAAATTAAATGAATTGTAAAGGCTAACTGACTGCATTAACAAACAAAGGTAAACTTGTATACATCCAACCTCCCTTACCCTACCCTTAGCGGGAAGGCACTGCGGTTAGTTGTTGTTGGAGACAGACTGGCAGTTATGTCACACCAATATGGGGACCTGTCTATAACTAAGACTTTAAAAAAAAATACAAGCTTCAAAAGTAGAACACTCACTGAAGGGTAAGTCTTGAGCATTGAACATATTGCAACATAGACAAAAGCAAGGAAACATGGCCGATGTTTCAGCCGTATGGCCAACGGCAATATCATGAAGATAATGTTTATATGTATGACCAGCAGGAAAAAGTTTCTGAAAAAGTCAAAAACTTCTGCAAAGAAGTACCTGAAAATCGGACATTAAATATAGTCAGGTTAGTGATCATTCATGAGCTGCACTAATAAATTGCGTTACATTTCAAATACTGCACTGACCAAAATACACGTATATTAGGAGACAAATCCTCCACGGTCAAAATAAATCCATAGGTCCTGCAAAAAGAGAGATCATCAAATACGATATGCTACAAGAACATTTTGTTTGTGATAAATATGTATCAGGTATGAAAGCTAGCCAATAGACACGCTAAGCCAAGGACACTTGTCAAATACTCACATGGTAAACTTGAGAATGTTGCTAGAATCTTTCTATACCATATCATTCTTAATACACTGACAAATACGTTTACTTTGGTAGAAATTTGATGATTACATTGAAGTGATAA
This sequence comes from Heliosperma pusillum, assembly GCA_022085475.1. NCBI lineage: Eukaryota > Viridiplantae > Streptophyta > Magnoliopsida > Caryophyllales > Caryophyllaceae > Heliosperma > Heliosperma pusillum. The sequence goes on along the minus strand of JAIUZE010071512.1, from coordinate 25,685 downwards.
AACAAAAGATAATAAATTTTCATATGCTCATTTGCTAGTATATTGCATGAATGTATGGAGATATCATCACTATTAACCCACCAGCAGCAAACATTCCGAAAGTTGATTTACAATGATACAGAATATCCTTACGATTCACGTCCCAATGAACTTCAACCACCGCATTAGTCTAATTTTGCAACACTACTAATTGTTTACTATGTATAAAGATTGTATATGTTATCCGAACTGAAGTACTTGGAAATGTACACAACGACACACGATAAAAACGGAAATACCACAGTGCTTCAAAGGCTCGCAGAGGCTGATGAGGGAAGAGACGGGTGTACGCAACATTATCTCTATGTCAATAAAGAGGCTGCTTTCGGATGACCCATAATAAGAAGTGCACTGATAATTGCATTGTTGTTGGTTCGCAGTTCAAAGAAGCACAATCAGTTTAGTGAGCTAGCCTTTATTCCATCATAATCCATAACAAACAAATGTAATTCTTTAGCTCCATTTGAAATCGAAAAGACACAATGCTATGGCATATTATACAGCTAAAAAACCAGAATAATCTTACACTCTGATTGACTGATGGCAGGAAAACTCATTTGAAAAAAATAATGTACCATGGGAGTAGATCAAAATGAAGAAATAATGGAAGAATTTAACATCGTCAAGCAACGTACCTTTTAAACATCTCTTTTATGCCACCATCCTGTCTAACAGAGATTCCACAAAAAACCAGAACATAGAATGACCAAGCTGATGCCCACAACAAGAACATTAGCACAAGTCTCCATGAAAAAGGTGACGCTGCAACATCAGGATTACTATGCTTGGAGCCCATATCGGCAGAACACTCTGCTGCCTTACTTGAACTCTTGAGCAAAAATAATTTCTTGGATAGTGCATCTGGACCATAGCCGATCAAAAGAGACAGCTGCAACAAAATTACGCGTTTGCTTACAGAAAATACTCACCATATTCTTTTCCATTTTAACAATAGACAGTTCAACCATATTCTTCTACCTTCAAATTATTGTTTTTGCTGAACATATAATTTTGTAATTGATAAAAGATTTATTGATTACAAATTTAAATATTTTGGTATTATTGTACTCCCTCCTAAAGTATGAAGTTGCAACATTTGTTTTTGGCAGAAATATTTTGCTATTATTATACTCCCTCCTAAAGGAATTTTATACGAGTAGTACACCAAAACATGACTAAAATACAAATGTAGCCATTTCCACTGAATATGCCAAATAAGAAAAAATGCTGCAATTCTACATAATAGAAGGGAGTAATTTTAGAGCTATTTTTAGGTAAAAGCTGAAAGTGACTTGTCAACGAGAAGAAAACTGTGAAGCAGAAGCAACACAAAATAGTAAAGCTGTGACATTTTAGTGATTGACTAAAACGGAGACAAGGAGGGCTATTTTAAAGAGAGAGAGAGAGAGTACTGGTATGATAAGAACTGCAGGGTAAAGTGAGATATGAGTAGTAAGAACCCAACCAATCGCTGCCAGGGGTATTAATCCTGCATTAGTTTGAACCGAGATATTCAAAAGTTCATCAAACTCCTAGAAAAGTATCATGCATCATCATATTGAAGGTAATTTTACATATACACTGCTGATAACAGCCTCGACGAATGTAAAAGAAACAAAGTTTAGCAGATCTCCTACAATTCCAGATTGCCAGGAAGATGATGAGATGAGAAGAAGCAAAAATAGACTTAACCCATTAGGACAACTGAAAAATACTAGAAAATATCCAGAAAACATATACTCAATGTTACTTTGGAAGTTGGAACTCCACTTTTGTTGACTGTCATGTGTGACAAGTCGAATCTACCAGTCCGACACAAAATGACTCTTTTAGCTACATTTTAGGCCGTGAAAGACCGACTTTTTTCTCAAAATAGCTGTGCCTAACACACTATCACCATATTGTGACCGACACTTGCAAATGTGGCAACCAACTCCAGGTAACATAGTAGATAGTAATACAACTGGACAAACAAAAGAGTAGCACGAGACAGTGACCATCAGAATAATATACACGAATTAGTAATACAACTGGACAAACAAAAGAGTAGCAGTGCTGCCTCATGTCTTACGTTTGCATGCTCCATAAATTGACAAAATCACAAGAAAGTTCTCGACAGGAGATGTAGATGATCCCACGCATGTAATTATTGTCAAAGGGTTCCAAAGGTAAACCAGAGCAGCAATATCCCTAGATGAGTAAACTCCTGGAATAAAACAAAAACTTGTTGTTTAGCTCAGTGAGAACAACAATGAGTGCGCAAAACAAAGGGAGTAAACATGTTTGCAAGTTATATACAGTTTGTTATTTTTATAGGATAATAAGCTTACCCAAGGTTTTGAAATCTTGATCACACCCTAATGATTTTAAGCTTTGATCATATGTTGATTGAAGCCTCTGCCCAGTTGCTCGAAGAAGCAATGCAGAAGCAAAATCTGCAACCACAAATAGCAAACTATATCCAAGTGTTGATATTAAGTTCAATCCAACACACAATTCATTACTCGCAATATCTTTTAGCTAGGTAATGTCGATTCATACCAATTGACTTATGAATTAAATACAGGATGCATTACGGATTGCCAATGGTTTACATTGTTCAAAAGGGATTCAGTTTTTTCGTCAAAATTAAGCTGCGTTCAGGTAGCTGAAAAACAAATCCTGTTGTCTCCTTAAGAAAGGAACGAGGGCAAAGAAAGCAGGAGTAGTAAAAACATGACTATAGTCAAAATGAAACCGCGACAATGGCCATGAAGTCCTATACAAAAGAAGGTTAAATGAAGATGAAGAGTATACCTGCACAAAATGTGGGCAGGGATGCCATTGTTTCTTGGAGATTGCAGCAAAATAATGAAAACAATTAGGAAAGTAAATGGAGATTGCAGCAAATAATGAAAACAGTGCAAATGAATCAAGATATGAAATGGTACCTTGTAACAGTCAAAGGACCCAGCAGGGAGAGTTGGAGCGGAGAACCGTGATACATAGACCCTACAAACACATTCATTTTAATTTTATTACTACGATTTCCGTCTCGATCATTTGTTTAGCTTTTTTATAGATACATTCATTATAACCTGCGTAAGGAGAGATAGATGCATTGTTCTTAAACCAGTAACCTTCAGCCACTGAAATAATCAAATCAAGTTAAATTAAATAAAAAGTAAGTAATATGAGATGATGTGATAAAGAGAAAGAGAAAGGGAGTTTACAGCGGCGGAGAGAGGTGAGGGGAGTGGAGAGTTCAGGACGAGAAGCCAACTGAGTAAGATTGTTTGGGAAGAAATAAATTAGAATTACTCGAAATATAATCGATCCAATTCCCCATTTCCAAAATGATATCTTCGTCTTCATTGATACTAACCCCCAACCAATCTTCACTTCTTCTTCTTCTTCTTTTATTAACTCCGATGCCTTACTTCTTTCATTTTCGAATGGCTTACTACTGGCTATTTAATAAGTATGCTTCTCAAATTATTCCAAACTTCAGTTTAATTAGTTCTAGTTTGAGTTCCGTGTAAAAAAAAATGCACGGATTACTTTAGAAAAAATGCAAGTAAAAGATTCATCTGTTCCAATAGGTTGTATACGTATTCCGTTTTGAACCGTTTCATTTAATTGTATACATTTCCATTTTGGGTCATATTATTACACCTAAAATAACACCCTTACATTCAATGGCTTCATTTATTCCATTCATTTAGTCCCTTCAATTCATCCGTCCCTTCAATTAATCACTCCTTCCCAACACCCACATTTAATCGATCCTCCCAACTACCGTATTTAATCGATCCACACCAACAAACCCGAGACTTAACCCACTATATATATATATATATATATATATATATATAGAATTGGGATCCGGTGAGAACCACTAAGATAATGAGAACCGTGAGAACTCCGCCTTACGAAATTTATTTTTAAAAACTAAGGACATTTTTGGGTTCGGCGTAGAATTTTATGGCTAGATAACATACATCTTGATCGAAAAAAATATAAGTTACTAACGGAAATTGAACTGAAATACGATTTAATAATTTTCATGCACCTAGTGGTCAGTTTCAGGCATCTAACAATTTTCATGCACCTGGTACTCATTTTAATGCATCTAGAGCCCGTCATTTTCATGCACCTAGTAACTATTTTCATGCATGTAGCAATTTTCGTGCACCTGGTGCTCGTTTTCACGCATTTAGAATAATTTTAGTTTACAAATTGAATTTATGTACATTAAGTACATATTTTTAAATATAATCAATAAATTTTGTTTAGTTACTGCAAGTATTTAGCTTGAATAAACTATACTAATGGTAAATGATCTAATAAAACTTTCGAAACAAGATTTGGTGGAGATATAGTGAGGGTTCTCACAGTTCTCATTATGTTAGTGGTTCTCACCGGATCCTGACCCTATATATATATATATTTAGGTGGACTCAAATATATATATATATATATATATATATATATATATATATATATATTTGAGTCCACCTAAATATTTGAGTCCGTGAGTCCAGCCATACAATATCACAGCTTACACAAAACAATATCACTGATTATACTAAACAGTATCACGAAAAAAAACATTACAAAAGAGTTAAAAATATTTTTATGTCATACTACTCGCCGTTGACGACGATCACACACCCACCAATAACGACGACATATCCAATCACCTAGATGACACGGGCAAACAATTATCCGGCACATTACTCCACCCATACACATTACTTTTACTCGGAGCTCACACTACCCCCAATCACAACAAAAGTCTTCATTGTTGTCGTTAAATTAGGTGTCTCGTCGTCGGTTATGAAGAAAAATGTGGGAGACAAAGTTGCTTAGTAGAGAGGAAATATGATAAAAGAAGCTATAAACAATAAACTTCGGTGAAGCACCGATAATAGTGCTTTCCGGCATGAAAGGCCGATAGAATGATGGTGTTTTTCGGAATTTCGGTAGTGGAATCAATTGGTGTGAAAAGAAGTATGAGAAAAAAAATTAATAATAGTGTGTGAAAAAGTGGTTCAGTGGTGTGATATTGTATAGTATATCCCGTGATATTGTTTAGTATAACTTGTGATATTGTATCATGGACTCACAGACTCAAAAAGATAGGGTGGACTCACGTGATCCTAATTCTATATATATATATATATATATATATATATAGGTTCTTGTGAGTCCACCCATTTTTTTGAGTCCATGAGTCCTCATCTTAGCCATTGGATGAGGGAGATGGATGGATGAGATTGTAGAGACAAAAGCACACTTAACACTAATCAATTACCTATGCACTAATTAATTAACTTTCTCTCTCTAGCCTTTAGTTAATCACTTTTGAGCACTTTTAAGCTCTGAGATTTATGAGTGTAACTTCAGCCCCTGTTTGTGTAACTTCAAACTAAAATGTGATTTCGACTACATAAATTTGAATTTATGAAACTTCAAGACAAGTTTATGTGATTTTAGCCTTTTTATGAGTGTAACTTCAGTCATTACGAGTGTAACTTCAACCTATATTTATGTAACTTCAAACTAAAATGTGATTTCGACTACATAAAATTGAATTTATGATACTTCAAGACAAGTTTATGTGATTTTAGCCTTTTTATGAGTGTAACTTTAGTCATTACGAATGTAACTTCAACCATTATTTTTGTAACTTCAAACTAAAATTTGATTTCGACTACATAAATTTGAATTTATGAAACTTCAAGACAAGTTTATGTTATTTTAGCCTTTTATGAGTGTAGTTTCAGTCATTACGAGTGTAACTTCAACCCTTATTTGTGTAACTTCAAACTAAAATGTGAGTTCGACTATATGAATTCGAGTTTATGTAACTTTAAGACAATTTTATGTGATTTTTGCCTTTTATGAGTGTAACTTCAACCATTATTTGTGTAACTTCAAGCTAAAATGTGATTTCAACTATATGAACTTAACTTCAAGCGTAACTTCAGTCATTACGAGGGAAATTTCAACCCTTATTTGTGTAGCTTTAACCCAAAATGTTATTTCGACGGTACAAATTTGAATTTTTGTAACTTAAGACAATTTATATGATTTGATCCTTTTTATGAGTGTAACTTCAGTCTTTACAAGTGTAACTTTAAATCGTATTTGTGCAACTTTAATTTTAAGACATATGTATGTAACTTTAATTTTAAGACATATGTATGTAACTTTAAGGCATATTTTGGTAACTTTAGTCCTTACTAATATAACTTCAGTTCTTAATTGTATAACTTCAAGCATAACTTCAGTAACTTCAGTTCTTAATTGTATAACTTCAAGCATAACTTCAGTCCTTTAATAGTGTAACTTCAGAACTTAAAAGTGTAACTTCCATTCGTAATAGTGTAACTTTAAGACATGATAACTTTAGTCATTCCTAGTGTAACTTCAGTACAAAATAATGTAACTTCAATCATAAAACACCATCAATCATACTAAAATGAAAATAAAAATAAGATGACAAATGTAAATAGGATAAATATCCTCAACACAAAAAAATAAAAAATAAAAGTTAATCTGAAAAAATAAAAAATAGATCTAAAAAGTAAGAAAAAATAAAAACATAAGAAAAGATGGAAGGAGTGTAACTTTAGTCATTGTGTAAATTTAGTGATTTATAGTGTAACTTTAATCATTTATTATGTAACTTTAACCATTTATAAGGTAACTTTAATCATTTATAGTGTAAATTTGTACTAAAAAACTAGATCTAAATGTAAGAAGCTTTAATTTATGTAACTAAAAAAAATCAGATCTAAACATAAAAACTATAAGAAATAACAAAATTAAAACACAACCAAAAAAATAAATATATCAGATCTGAAAATTTAATATAAAAAAAAAGAAAAAAAAAGAGATAAAGAAACCCAGAACAGGCCCACCCCCACCACTTCACCCGACCACCCCAGACACCCCAGACGATCAACCAGGGCCCCACAACCACCCCAGACACCCCACAACCGCACCACAACCGCCGGCTCCACCTTCATCTTCTTTTTTCAGATCCGGCCGTGTAGTGGCGGTGCATGTGGAGTAGGGAGGAGGGCGATGAAGGTGAGTGAGGGAGGAAGTGGCGGTGGAGTAGTGGTGGAAGAGTGGCGGTGGAGTAGGGCGGACGTGGCAGTGCATGTTTTTTTTTTGTTAGAGAAGAGGAAGGTGGGGTGCGGTGGTGGCAGAGAGGAGGAAGAGGGTGGCAATGGAAGGTGGGGTTGTCGAGGCGGCATGGCAGGTGGGGTTGAGGTGGCGGCGTGGCAAGTGGGTGGAGGCCGGAGGGTGGTGTGGGTAGATCTAGGTTTTTTTTGGGGGTTTTGGTTGGTGGTTTGAATTTAGAGAGAATAGAAGATGATAATTTAGAGAGAAGGTGGTAATGTTTTAGAGAGAAGAAGAGATTGTTTTGAATGAATTGAATTGGGTGGAAAATGTGGGTTAAAGGGATAGATGTATTAGTGGGTTTAATTAGTGTGGATGTGAGAGAAGTGGATTAAACACCCACTAATGATCATTTTCTTGTTTTCATCTCAACCCTTTATTTCCAAGATCCAAGGGTCTCTAAGAGGACTCATGGACTCATCTTTTCTAAGAGGACTCACTTGATCTCTTCTCTCTCTCTCTCTCTCTGTATATATATATATATATATATATAGGGGCGGGTTCCTGTGCGAACTTGAGTTCAGTACGAACTGTACGAACTAGCTCAGATACACATGATAATACTACCAGATACACATGGTATTATTACTGGATACATGTGTACCCGGTAGTAACACCATGTGTATCCGATAGTAATACCACATGTATCCGGGCTGGTATTTGACTATTTGGTGTATCCAAGAAGCCCACAACCACAACCATCGCGTCTACCGCCACCTCAACAACCACTGCAATCACAGACAGCGGCGACGAGAGCACCGGTCACAATAGATAGTGTCGTCGATATCACTGGCCACCTAAGACGACATCGGCGACATCATCGTCCACCACAGACAATGCCGACAACATCACGGACCACCCTAGAAATTGCCAGCACACCGGCAAACACCATACCACCACCCCTCACTACCAATATAACACATTCACTATCTCCACTAGCACCATCAATACCACACCACCACCTCACCTATCTCACGACCACTGCTACTCCGCACGACAACCACCAACACCGCCATCCGTCAACGACAGCCCCAACCTAACTAGCTAAAACTTGACCACTCATATCCGCAGTCGGGTCAATACCCTTAAAAAACCATCCCACCTAGATTACTCAGTTCGTTAATGTAATTAACTTATAGATCTACGAAAAAGGAAGAAGGATTTCAAAGAACTAAACGCACAAGTGCCATTGTTGAACAATTCCGAGTCAAATTAAACATATTTTAGCCGAAAACGGCTTGAATTATGGTGGTGGTGGTGGTGCGGCCAGCAGGCAGCAGCGTGGAGGTTGTTCGGAGCTTGAAGGTTGAAAAACGAGTAGTAATTTTGTTGTAAGGAGGTGTATTATTGGGTATCTCCATGGTGGTCGCCGGCGTCTGGGTCGTTGCCGGCGTCTTGCGGTGGTTTTCTCTGCCGTCCTGCAGTGGTGGTGGTGATTGATGGGGATGTGCAAGAGGGTAAGAAAGCTTAGGGGTTGTGTTTGGTTTGAAATGTTACTGGATAACAATAATGGCTAGTTGATACATTAGTGGGTAGGTTTATTCAAAGGCCCATAACTCAGTTCGTAAGTTCGCACCGTAGTATAGGTTCGTACAGGATCCTAATTCTATATATATATATATATATATATATATATATATATATATATATACAGTCTCATGTTTGGGAATTTCTTCATCAATCAAACCCTAATATTCGACTTTGGGGATTTCTTCATCAATCAAACCCTAAATTTATTCTATCTAAGGTAAGTTATGGCGAATTGTGATACTGCATGTATGGGGAAATTAGATCAAAGGGTTTGTCAGAAGGAGGATGTTGTGGTGGAGGGCGAGGCGACAGATATGAAGGTGGTTGATGTTAAGGAGAGTGAGGTTGTTTTGGAGAAGGTTGAGCCAGAGTTCGTGGTTGAGAAGAGGGGTGAGGGATGGCTGTTTTGGAGAAGGTTGAGGAAGATTTTGATGTTAATCAACTCGACCCGGATGAGGTGTTTCGATCTGATGATGATGATCGGTGTACTTCTTCCGATTTGGTAAGAAGGGAGATGATTGACTACAACAAAGTCGGTTATCGAGGTTGGAAAGATGCCTATCTTAATGAATATGGTGACTATGTCAGATTAAATGATGAGGGTGATGATGTGGTGTATGATGGGTCTCTTGACACTGATTCTGCATATAATCGCGGTGAGAACTTATAGAGGACGATGAGGTTTCATCTAGTCTTCCTAAGCGCAGTAAGGTGCTTCAATTCTTTAATCCGTTTTATCTACTTATTTTTTGTAGTAACTTAATTTGTGAGGACGATGAAGTACTTTAATGTTGTGAAAACTTATGGGAGGATGATATAGTATCCAATGTTGTCAGGATAGGGATTCTACTTTGAATCGTTAGAGTCCCGTGACATCGGATTGTGGCATCGTACGATCCTACGATTCTCGCTAGTTTATGTATGATGGATGGAATGGATCTCACTAATATGTAAATTAAGTATAAAATAACATAAATAAAGTACTATTTATATACTTATAAAAGTCACGATAGTGTTTTGAACAAAAGAAGTAATAATTCAGCCGTTAATGTCACCATTACTAGTTTACAACATCTAAGGAGCAAAATGTTGAACAAATAGTGACATGAACAATTGGAATCTCGGATAACATACTAATATCAACACTAATCATCAAAGCTTATTTAGGGTTCATGGGTGATGAGTAATGATAGTAGATAGATGAATATTAAATTGGGACTTAGGGTTCATGGGTTTTCGACAAAAGAAAGGGAATTAGGAAGTTGAGTTTACTTGTTTGTGTAGTTGTTGGCTTATTTTTACGGCTTTTTTACTTCATTTGTTTTATGGGTCAATGAAAGAAAGGGATTTAAGAGTGTAATCGGCCTTAGAAAGTTGTAAGGATATGTGTCCCATTGACCCATTAATTGAAAAGGCCTTTATTAAAGGCAAAACAAAGAATCATACGATTCTACAGCGATTATGAACGATTCTACGATTCTACACGATTCGGAACGATTTCACGGCGATTCTACTCCATGCCGATCCTACGAACGATTTGGATCGTTTAACTCTTTTTGGATCGTAGGATTGTACGATCCTACGATCCGGATCGCGATTTTAACAACATTGGTAGTATCTTAATTTGTGGAACCTTGGTTTGTAATCCGTCGAACATAGAACTGTTGCTGGTTTTTTGTTGTTCTGGTTTTATATACTGTGTATGTGGAACTGTTGGTCTTAAACCTGCTTTGTGTTTGTGGAAGTCTGTACTGTTGCTGCTAATTTTATACATACATGTATGCTGGTAATGCTGCTGCTTATGTAATTTTTCTGCCTGATGTTTTGATATTGTCGTACTGCTGCTGATGGAACATTTATGTATAGCTATTGGTTTAATATCGCTGCTGGCGATTTAATATGTTTGTGCAGGTACTAATATTTGTGTGCTTGTACTAATACTTGTGTATTAGTTCAAAAATTTGTGTGCTGCTGCTGGTTGTTTACTATCATTGAGACTGGCGTCAACTATTCTGTTGACACTATTCTGTTTACCAACTATTCTGGTGTCACTATTCTGTTTACACTATTATGTACTACTGGTTTAATATTGCTGCTGCTGGTTTAATACTCTGTTGATGACCTTTGTTGCCTATGTAAAATGAACTGAACTTCTATGCCCTATGTGATTCTGTTGAGACTTTGTAAATGCCAACACTTGTTGAATAGTGATGGAGGATTTAAGTTGTAGAATGAACATAAACCTACTTAAACTGTCACCCCTATTTGACCTAGTTGAAGGCATTACATATGTTTCCAGAATTGTCAATTCAATGATGAAAGGCATTAATCATCCTTGCCTGATAATTGACTTACAAAAAGTTTCATCTAAAAGCTTTACATAACTTGCTTATATTGCTTGTTTTCCATTTGCATTACAAAAAGTTACATTCCCACAACATATCAATACAAAAACTAATTGATTCACCTTGCATTAAGAAGTTTCTGAATGTACAAAAAGATTTTGTTCTTCTTCCTTGTTCAATCAAAAACTTGCTCACTTGCTTCATCATATTCATACTCATCAATAACCACTGCATCTTGATTGTTACTTGTTGTTTCTTCACCTATAGGCTCTAATGTTGCCCTACTTTCAATCAATGCATTCAAAGCTATTTTCATGTGCCCAATGTTGACTTTTAATTGATCTTCCGATCTTCTTTCCCTTATCATTCTGTTTTTTTCCTAGATGTGGGAGTGGGTATGAATTGCTTGTAATAATCTGTATTAAGTTTGTAGGACTTTTACTCTCTTATTAGTTTTATTATTGTTAGAGACTTGTTAAGGCGATATGTGATTGGTAGAGTCCTTGTGTCATAGGTGATGTTGTTGTGTTGTGTCATTGACTAGCATATGTGTTGTTGCGACAAATGTTTAACATATGTATTGTTATGTGTTGTTGCGACATATGTTTAGCATATGTCTTATTATGTGTTCTTGTGACATATGTTTAGCATATGTGTTGTTGTTAGTAGGGTGTCTTTTGGTAGGAGTATGAGTTGTGAACTTCAAGGACGAAGTTCGTTCTTAAGGAGGGAAGACTGTAATACTCTGTATTCTTATGTGTAGGGGACTCGGCCGAGTAGGGCTTACTCGACCGAGTACATGAGGTACTCGGCCAGTATAGTCTACTCGACCAAGTGAATTTGGCTGATGTGTTTTGGGTGGTTCTGACCTTGTGTACTCGGCCGAGTGACTTTGGCACTCGACTGAGTTCGTACTCGACCGAGTACGACGGTTTTCCGGATTGGTTCGCACGGTTGATTAAGGGCTTAATAGGAAAGATTAATTCATAATCTGTTTTTACGTTTCATAATCTCAAAACCCTAAACTCCTAAACTCTCTCAGATCCCTCATTGAGCCTTCGCTTATCTCGTGCCGGATCGCTTTTTTTATTGGATTAATCGACTTCCGTGGTAAGTATACATGTTTATGCTTTGATTGTGATTGTTATAGTAGTCATAATTGAATTAGGGGAAAATGAATGAACTTGTATTAATTGTATGAATGTTAATTGCTTTAGGAGGGGACTTCATTGAGGAACGCTTCTAATCAATAGTGCTATTTGTGGATCTTGATAAGGTAGGGTTTCCCTACTCAGTATTTGTGTTATTAATTGATGATATGAGAAGTTATATGATATTGTTTGTGATTGATGATGAAGATGTTGGAGTTCGGGTTTGGGGAGTTGTTGTCGATTTCATGGTTACTATGTTACTGGTTACTTGTGATTAGTGATCCTGTTGGGCGACAGATCATGCCCTAAGTTCGCCCCCTGGTTATCCCGCCACGTGAGGGATGTGCACATTAATGATCCTGGTTCTCTCGCTGCAGTGAGAGGGACTTTTAACGCATGTGGATGAGGTCCAGGGTCAATAGGTGGTTTGTAGGGCAGGCTGGTAACCTGAGCCTACGGAGGTGTCCGTTGTGGTGGCCCTCCTAGTTTCTCTTATCCCTTGTGCTTTTTCTTGTGCATTGATCGATAGACACATTTGCTGACCCTTCTACTGTTTACAAAACTGCTGTGATCCATTGGGGGATGGTGAGCATGTGATCGCATGTAATCCTTAGATCATGGCGGGAACGAGGATGGGATCACCTAACGAGTCTAGCTTGCGCGTTACTTGGAGTCTTAGATGATTGCTAAACATTCTTTATTCATTTGTTATTGATTGAAATTGGTCGGATGGTATGCCATCCGTTGGAGACATGTATTGGTATTTAAACAATTATTAATAAAGTGTTGCTTTCTATATTGCTTGTTGTGTTGTTCACTATCTCGGGCAACCGAGATGGTAGCACTTCCATGTGCTAAGGGGGTCTTGTAAGGCATCTTGGTGTATGGGGGTGTTATATTGCTTCCCTTTTCTTTCATGATTTCATTCATGCATGCTTGATGTGAAACCCTAACATGTTTTAAACTATCATTACTAACATTTTCAAAGGCAGTTAAAACAGAATCCACTAAATGGCAAATTGTTTTTGAAGATTTCTTGTGTTGTAGTGTTTGAATTGACCTAAAAAATCCCAAGTCTAAGATGTTCAAGTCGGGGCTATTGCGGGGTTGTTGTATCATATCTATGTCAAATCCATCACCTTTAAGCGCATGTAAAAAATCAGTGGCTGACCCTAGTATGTGGGGTTTTGCATTATCTTGTTGGATAAAGATCCTCCTAGAAGCACCCTCTGGCCATTTGGCCTTAATTGCGGGTATAACCTTTTCGAGTAAGCATTGTTTCACTACTACTTTTGTAATGTTTTCTATAGGTTTTACTTCTAATTCACCCCTCTTTCTATTTTTACTCGATCTCATTGTTGGAGCGGTAACTGTGAATGGGGAAAATACCAATTTTTCCGTCAAATAAACAATTACCCTCTTCATCATATCTAGGTCTCGCTACCACGGCCATAAACATTATTTTAATTTCGTGATAAACCTTTTAGATTAACATGTTCTATGTGGTCGTTTTTCATTGTTCAAGATCAAACATAGACTCGAATACTAGATTTCCATTTAATGTGCTTGAACTAATCTTTCCTAAAACCCAATTTAATCTAGCCAACATGTTATGATGTGTTAATGATGTTCTAATTGAGCTTTTATGTGCTCTAACTTTCCCCTTTTGGATTAGTCTCCAAACTGTGGTGCATGGTAACTCAAGACCGATGGCAAGGTCTCTAACATTCTTTCTATCGTCTAAAGGAATGTTCCTTACCTTTTCCAAGTCTATGATTCTTGTTGACTTTATACCCGTGTACTTTTTTTCAACATTAATGACAACACCATTTTATTTCTTCTTGTACAGTTTTCTAAATTTTGCTGATTACTAGTCTTGTGACTCTGTATTCTCTACCGAGTTCGTTTATTAATCCATGTTTGATTTTCCCACTTTTGTAACTTAATGTCATTCTTTGACATATTTGACTTTTTTCTTTCTTTGTGAGCCTCTTTTGTTTGATGCTAGTTACCGGTGGGATATGCACTTCAGTGACCGATGCGGCTGTTTCGATGGTACTTTCGTTGTCTCTTTCTAACCAATTTGTTATAAAAGACCGTTGTCGTTGATGCTCTTGGCTGACTTGTGGTGGAATCTGGCCCCTGCCTCTGCCCCTGCTACTGCCCATGCCAGTCGATGTTGTTGCTGAGTCGAGCGGGATGACCCTGCACCTGCCCCTGCTTGATGTTGCACTTGGTGACTCGTGGTGGTCCTGGTGAATGCCCCTCCCCACGCCTCTTCCCATGCTTTCGGGTGGTATAGATGAGTTAGGTGTTTGTCGTGGTGGTACAAATGGTGTATGTGATGTCTTTTTTTTGTAATGTTGTAATTTTGAATTTAGTAGAAAAAGATGTAAACATGAAATAATTAGTGTATAGGCTAAGAGAAAAAATGAAAACATGAAAAATTGGAGGGAAATACAATTAGTGATATTTTGAGTTTAATTGTTTTGTGAATTAGTGGAGGGAAAATTTTGGGGCCAAATTAATTTGCTCTTCAACCTGCCAAAAATTTGAGCACCTTTTCTTTGTTAGACAAAGTTGACAATTCAACTCTAGTCTAGTACAATGAGGGTATTTAGTTAACTTAACATATCAATATGCTTTTTCTCAATCTTTGTGCATAAAGTAAACGTATACAACTTATTGGAACGAAGGAAGTATAAGTTAAGCTATATATAATTTTACATTTGTTAACTTTTGTTTCATTAAACAAAATATGCACAGAAGTACATTCCTCGTTTTAAAAATAAAAAATTATATAAATTAGAAATCAAAATACAATTTTTTTATATTTTTATTGTGAACTAAGAAGGGCATAATCAAAATTTATAATGACAACATTAGTATTAGTATTATTGGATAAATTAATTATTACACCCTTATAAATTACACTTTTCAAAACTTACTACGAAGTACGTACCTTATAAAAAACTTCTAAACTTACTACCTTACTAAACATTTTTACATACAATTGCTACCATTTCTAGTCTCCGCCCACTTAAAAGGGAATATTCCGACGATATTTCAAATTTCCTTCTAAAACATACAATTTCTAACCAAAATGCCCCTCTTCTTATTTCAATTTTTATTATCCAACCCTCTCTTCACATTCTTACTTGTTTGACCTTCCACCATCTTCTTCCTTTGCTTGTTCGTTTGCTTCCATCATATCCCCACCAACAATTTCCCCACAAACAATTAACTACAGTAACATCAACTACAACAATAACTAAAACATCAACAACAAAAATAACAATGAAAAAATTTGGTAGGATTCTAATTTTGAAGGAAATATAAATGTAGCAAGAAAAATTAGGCTATTTAATTCATATGTTAAATACAAATGAAATTAGGGCTGCAACTTAAAAGGATTAAATTAGGATTCATTTTAAACACAATTACAGTCTTCAATATTATTTATATTGAACAAAAAGGGGATTAAATAGCAACAAATTAAGGGTTACATACTATGTCAAGAGCTTAGATGCAAAATCCATCCGTCGATTGAATTAATTGGTAAAGATGAACAAATTAAAGAGAATCAATGTCTAAAGAGGAGAGGGAAGTAAGGAAACAATAGAAGGGAATGTGTTTACTGAAAATTTAAGCTTCTTAACTATTTAGCTAAAGGGGTATTTTTGTCAGTTAACACAGAAACTCATCAGAAAGGGGCAATGGTAGCGATTTTATGTAAAAATGTTAAGTAATGTTGGTGATTTGATCACAATGACAATTAAGTGCATTCGGGTTTTCAAGTCAAAATCAGTTTGAGCTCGTAATGGATATAATGTGAGTCGGGAATACGGAGTGTATGCTCATATAATCGTATATCGAGTTCATGGTTGTAGTGGATAAGGAAACGACGAGTTTATTATATATAAATGTTGACTCGTTAAATATATTGAGTGTTTATACCCGGGTTTGCTAAATCTTATTGTAACCACCCGGATTTTTAAAACAAAAGAAATACCTTAATAATATTTAATCCATCAGAGTACAAAGATGAATAAGGTCAAGGTGGCGGAAACACCTGACCAATCCGGATCGATACTCAACTTCAAAACTAAACTATTACATTATTAATATTCATAAACTAGATTAACTTCCTGAACAATTTATTTGTCTCGCCACGAGTCTTTCCATCCCAAGCATCCAGACACAAGCAACAATCACTTCAACCTGAGGATGGGGGTCGACAATCAGTCGGGAGTAACTAGATGCTCTCCCACTCATGTTTACAACATGCTTAATTAATAACAGTTTATGACAATAGACAGTAATCATAAATGACATGTGAAGCAACCTATACAATATGACGTGCATTAGAACTTACCAAGACGGAACCAAACCTACATGAATATAATCCTGCAGACCTAGACCATATGCAACCACTAGACCATGAATACATTCAAGACCCAAAGTAGCACACGATCCACAACAACGTAAGGCACAATGCTAGCAGTAAAGCATAGCGAATAGAGCGAGCGCCCGTTAGAGCGTATAACCACTACCTCCATCGGTGTGGAGCGTATAACCACTGCCTCCATCGGTGTGGAGCGTATAACCACTGCCTCCACGGTACTATGTATAGCGTATAACCACTGCCTATATGTCTAAGATCTGGCAAGACTCTCGATGCATTAACTGTACATCGAACGACACTCGGGGACCAGAGCGTATAACCACTGCCTCTGACCAATCTCGACCATAGACCAACATAAACCCCCGAAGGGTAGCGTTTGTTTATTCCGAATAGTATATAACTGATACTACCGTCATCTATTCAACAAGCAACAAACAGATACACAATATAACTGACTGTACAAACCAATGCGTGAACAACGTCATGACTCAACATATGAATAATATAATTGACTGTCCAACAATGCCTGGACAACGTTACGACTCAACTCAAGAACAGTATAACCGACTGTCCAACAAAGAATAAAAATAATCAATACGATATGCAAAACAGAGCGTTATAGTGCAGCTGACTATAACACTACACATAAACAAGCACAAATGACCAAGGTTATAATATCTTGACCTATAACATTACACCTCAAAGGTCATGTTATAGTTCGAGTTACCATAACACCAGACACAAACGCATATAACATCCAATGTCATAAT
The DNA here is from genome assembly GCA_022085475.1 of Heliosperma pusillum. NCBI lineage: Eukaryota > Viridiplantae > Streptophyta > Magnoliopsida > Caryophyllales > Caryophyllaceae > Heliosperma > Heliosperma pusillum. Next base: position 8,269 of record JAIUZE010071512.1, on the reverse strand, counting down.
ACCACCAACTATAACCTCCACTTAACCTTAGTGAAGTTATAGTAACTTCAGCTATAACCTTCACTCAACTTTAGTGAAGTTATTGTAACTTCAACTATAACTTTCACTCAACTTTAGTGAAGTTATATCACCTCAACTATAACCTTAGTTAAGCGTGTCAGGTTATAGTATCATCAACTATAACCTTCACTTAACTTCAACAAAGTTATAGTACCTTCAGCTATAACTTTCACTCAACTTTAGTGAAGTTATAGCACTTCAAGCTATAACATTATGCGTGCGAGGTTATAGTATCATCAACTATAACTCTCTTCCATCACGGTTAGTCCTCTATAACAAATTCACTGAGGAGGCGACTCCACGGTACAAACCGCCATGTCACCACAACGAGTCTTGTTATAGTACACCGCACCATAACGTTACTTTCAAAGTTATAACTCAAATAAGTATAACTAGGGTAGCTTACATGTAAAGTTATAGTTAATATGCTATAACCTTAATGATATAAACCAAAACCCTAATTTCTTAACATAAGCAAACCCTAGCTTCTCCCACAAGGAGGAGGCCGAAACCCTAGGCCACGACAACCCCACGGCCGGGCCACCACTAACGACGCTAGGGTTCGCGATTTGAACCCTAGTTCGCGCACCAAATAAATAATTGAAAATAGAATAACAACATAAATATTAAATGCAATTAAACATGTGAATCATAATCATAAATAACCACACAAACAATTAATCATACAATCAATCATTATATCATGTTAATAATTCACTTTCTATAAACACAATTAAAGGAAAACACCCAGTTACCTTTATAACGCAATAAAGACCATAAAATAATCTTCGTCTTCATAAAAAAACGCCATTAATATTGTGCTACAGATATCCTCCTCCAAAAGCGCCCCAAAAGAAAGACATCTTCTTCTTATTCTTCGTATTTACCCATCAAATATATAAACCCTAAAGGTAGGTCTAATCCCCATACAATCGAGTCCCTTCAAAATAATATGAATATAATATATTGTAGACGTAAGAGTCACAATTGTAAATATATAATTTATATTTGATTTGGATAAAGAAAGTTGCATAACAATGAAGTTAAAGGGAGAAGAATGAAAAGAGAGAGAAGAGATTTCCAGCGGTAAAGTGTGCGCAAGAAACAAAAGAACGAGCAACCTAGTTGCTAGCTTAGGGTTTCCTATTTATAAGAGAGTTTAAGTAGTGGGTTTTTGATCTATTAGCTCACAAGATGAATTATCCAATTACAAATCAGGTTTAGTATAATTAAATCGCTCAAAGAGTTTATATAGGAGAAATAGCTATTAAATTAAAATAGTAAAATCGTGCACGGACATTTTAGCTCCTCCAAATTAGGTACAATCGGAAAATAAAAAAATAGAGACCGTAAACGTTAAATACAAAATAAATAATTAAACTCGAAAAATAATTAATTTAATAAATACATTTCCGAATAAAATTATTATAAAAACACGGGGTGTTACATGTACATTTAGTGTATCACGCGCGTCAAAAAGCCAAAATACCACGTCCCCGATCGGGGTGGCCTAGCCCCGACTGGGGTTGGGGGGTTATTGGTTTTGGTTTGTTTTCTTGTGGCTGGTTTGCTACGTTCCCGATCGGGGGCCCCAACCTCGATCGGGGTTGTATTCTTCTCGATGACGGTCCTATTTCACGCGTGTTTTCAGAAATGTTAATTGGGTTTCTTGTGAAATTCAAAGACGGTTGTTTTGGGTTATTTCCCATGTACTTATCCATTAATATTTGTATATATATTCTTTAATTACAAAAGGTATATATGAGAAAGGGTGAATGTAAGATTACTTCACTTTTTACATTTTTAGATTTTGTCATTAACATTAACAAAGATAAAACTCTCATTGTAAATACGACTTTGTTCTTGCCTTAGACAAAGGAAAATCGTCTAATCCTACGGAGATTTCGTGATACCCAAAGGCTTGTAGGGTCGAAATACTCTAAGGAAAATGCTCTCTTGTGTGATTTGATTGGGTTGATAAACACCGTCTTACATTATTTTATATACGTCATTTATAACCTTGTAATTTTAGTTTTTATTGTATAATTGTATACCAATATGCTACATCCTTAGAGTAATTTTGTTCATGATAATGACCGGGACAGTATGCGAGACGGTGTATTAATCTAGATTTTGGTACGGTTTGAAGACATAATTGTTACTGTTGGCATGGGCATGTGGAGCGGAATGGTAGTGGGAATTTTTCGCATGACTGACAAGTACGAATTTGAGAGATCAATAATGGAAATATCATAAAAGATAAGTAATTCTTACTGTAACTTTTATGTGATTAATTACTAAGGCATAATTCATTATTGAATCATATCAACGAAGTGAATGTGTTTGTTGATGTTCTAGCAAAAGTGCTTGGGTGCCCACATAATTTTATTAAGTCAATTGTTTGATGTGAACAATATTTTATGCTTAGTGTTTTGCGGAAACAAAGTAGCATTGAAGTTCTCTTAATGCATCAGAATGATGATTTTCTGATGTCTTGTTGATCTTGTATTTTGTGTGGTGTTCAGTTAATTGCTTTGCAATTGGATTCTACCATGTTCATACGACTTTATCTTGTGAGTATGAATTTGTTACAATTCAATAAAGTATCCTTGGCATATACTTTTATATTGTTTTGTTCATGTTTTGTGGTTTACATTTATAATGGCATGGTAGTATTTTGTCATGATGGTGACTACATATTGTGGTTATTTTAAGATTTTATCTTATTAATTATGAACTTTATCATGATGGTCACATTAGATGTATAACTGCTGCTTTTTCGTTTTGTGTGACACCATGGCTAATCATGAAAATGTGGCATCAAAATAATTATTTGATATTGCTTTTTTTAGTGACGTTTAAATTTTGATTTAGACGTCATTGAATATTGCCGAGTCTGGGCATGAATGATCTTCAAATGTTTGGATTTTTTTAAATGCATTTTGATTAGTTTGTTTGTTCTTTGGTAAGTGGATATTTGGTTTTAATGTCCACGTTTGATTTCTTAATTATTGGCCATTGTTAAATGGATAATAATGATACCGGTTATGGTATGACCATGATAGTCGTTATTGTTAATTTATGACATGTCTATGTACTCACTTTAAACATGTTAAGTATTGTCTTGTATAAATAATTTATATCTTGGCTCTTTAGATATTTATTTTAGACATTGAACATGTTTAATGTGTGTTTTAAATCTTAATATGGTGTAATATTAAGTGGTTGTCTTTTTATGTCTATTTATTATATGACATGATTAAGAGGGTTTCTCTTATAGTTGCATTTCGTATTATGTTACAATAGCGGTATATTGTTGATGGTATGAAATGTGTGTATTATGACAATAGTGAGTTTACTATTGAATTGAATCTACAAGGTGGGTGTAAATGTCTCTAATGAACCCTACTTGGTATAATACACGGAAATGTGGGTTAAGTGATTTCATACACGGTTGTTTGTATGGCTCATTAGCATAGTGTAGTGGTTTTGTGTGGTGTCAAGTTCCGATTTTATGAGAATTTGAGACACTATATTTAGTTTAAGGAGAATTAGAGAAACACCCATGAAAGGGACATATTTATGTCAAGTTTAATCTCATTGTGGTTTGCGCTTGTATTTGATCAGTTTAAACTATGATCATGGTTCTTATTGATGCGCAAATAATTTTTTCTCACATGGATAATAGAGTGATTTATTTTATTTATCATGTTTGATCATCATGTATTTTAGTAATCATATTAAATTTTATTATGAGTTACATCTGTATTGACTATGTTTTTTGTCTTTTAACACTTTGTATTTGATGATCGGTATTTTATTCATATGGTCATATGGATGTTTGTAGTGTTTTCACTATGCTTTTTCTAGTATTTTATACTAGTACGGTTTTCATATGTTTTATTATCAGGTGTTATATATTGTATGAAAACGAGCCTTATGGAATGGGAATGAGTATATTATGTAAGTTCTCTTGAATGTAATACATGAAAATGTGGATATTGAGCGGTAACATATGGGATTGATGTAAAGCGGTTCTAAAGGCATGTAAATGATACCTTAGGTAGCTTAATTTTTAAGAAGATGATGAACTCACCCATATAGGATATAAATGTTGAGTTGTGTTAAATCTCACATTGAGTATTTATGAAATATGATGATTTGTTCAATGGATTTTTGATCAGTTATTTTTTAATGTTGTTAGAATGCTTACTGTTTTGTTATGACTGTTTAACATGTTAATGTCTTATGTGAAGTATCTTAAGTTTGATGTTGTGATTGATTTACCTTATAATATCGGTAGTGGTGACTTGTGATATAATGAGATTATGTAGTAATGGTGGTTTAGTTATGTAAGAGGTTAATCAATAGCATTGAATTTACAATTTTGACAAATCCTTATGGAGTAGTCATTTGTTGTAAGAATATTGACATGTTGATCTTTGGCATAGACCAAAAAGGTTTTACCTTGTAAAAGGTGGGTTATGTCATCGTGTTCTTTTGTGAAGGACATGGGGGAGGTAATATGATCCTTGGTATTGGGATCAAGGTTGAGAGTATGATTATTATTCTCAGGTTAATACTTCCAAGGAACGAGTATGATGATTTTAATATAACCGATGAAAGTGTAGTCATAACTGAGGTTTTTCACTAGGACTTAAGTATTGCGGTTTGACAAAGTTGAGTAAGTAAGATATTATAGCTAGTACTCATCTTTGACAAGGAATTAAGTAATTGTGAAAGTGCTTAAAGTAAACCATGAATTATGGTGTGTCCTTTGTCGGTTTCCTTCAATTAGAAGGAGTTGTATATGCAAATTGAATTTCCATTGTAGATGGTTCTTTTCTGCGATGGTAGTGTCTTAGTTTCTTTTTTGGGGAGTTACCATTGGTTTATGGTCTTCTATAGAGCGCATTTGCTATACTTGTTTTCTTTGACATTGGAGTCGAATTTTGTAGTATCAATGAGTCATGACCTACAAAGAGGTTAAGTGGCTAGGTGAAATGATCTACGAGTCTATTTTAATTTGTAATCAATGTCACTTGTGTATATGGTAGTGATGGTAAATTGACTAGGTTTATAGTCATGTGTTTACGGTGATTGCGACACCGGGTTATTATAAGAACACGGTTTATTTACTATCATAGATATAGTGATTTTGGTTGTTTAATGAGATCTTATTGTGGCTAGTTGTTTACTTTGCATAAAGTGGCAACTAGGTACTTGATTAAAATGTTGGATATCGGGATGAGTTTAAAGTCCGTCTAGATCTGTGTGATGAGATACCTAACTTCCCTGTAACAATAGAGGCTAAGTTCAATGTGGAAGGCTTATTATGATAGATTGAAGCACATGTATTCTAATCCCGAAAGGTATGTGCATGAGCCTCATGACAAAAGGTTGAAGTTATAAGACATCTTGATGAAATATTTGACAAATTTCATTTTTGCGGGTGCACGATGAAAGATTCACCTTTGTGAGTGTGAAGTGTAGCCGCTTCAAGAGGCTCGTACTTGGCCTCCTATACGCTCATGAAAGGATATGGACACAAGGTGGTCAATAGTGTCAAGTTTGTAACTTTGAGAGTTATTTGAGTCTATGTGTATGTTAGATTCATGTATTCAATATGGGTTGAAAGGTTCAATCCGTGGGACACCTTGATTCTCAAATATTTGGAATGCGTAATGTACTAATGTGGAATTTCAATCCTTGGGACACTTTCATTTATGCCTAGACTGGTTTGTTTTTGTTATTTTATTGGAAACAAAGAATACACTTAAATGGGGGAGGAATGTTGGTGATTTTGATCACAATGACATTTAAGTGCATTCGGTTTTCAAGTCAAATTCGGTTTGAGCTCGTAAATGGATATAATGTGAGTCGAGAATACGGAGTGTATGCTCATATAATCGTGTATCGAGTTCATGGTTGTAATGGATAAGGAAATGACGAGTTTATTATATATAAATGTTGACTCGTTAAATATATTGAGTGTTTATACTCGGGTTTGCTAAATTTTACACTTAGTGTATCACACGCGTCAAAAAGCCAAAATACCACGTCCCCGATCGGGGTGGCCTAGCCCCGACCGGGGCTGGGTGGTTATTGGTTTTGGTTTGTTTTCTCGTGGCTGGTTTGCTACGTTCCCGATCGGGGGCCCAACCCCAACCAAGGTTGTCTTCTTCTTGACGACGGTCCTATTTCGCGCGTATTTTTAGAAATGTTAATTGGGTTTCTTGTGAAATCCAATGACGGTTGTTTTGGGTTATTTCCCATGTACTTATCCATTAATATTTGTATATATATTCTTTAATTACAAAAGATATATATGAGAAAGGGTGAATGTAAGATTACTTCACTTTTTACATTTTCAGATTTTGTCATTAACATTAGCAAAGAAAAAACTCTCATTGTAAATACGACTTTGTTCTTGCCTTAGACAAAGGAAAATCGTATTTTCCTACGGAGATTTCGTGATCCTTAAAGGCTTTTAGGGTCGAAATACTCTATGAAAAACGCTCTCTTGTGTGATTCGATTGGGTTGATAAACACCGTCTTACATTGTTTTATTTCTGTCATTTATTGCCTTGTAATTTCATTTTTATTGTATAATTGTATACGAATATGCTACAAGTAAGGTAGTAAGTTTAGAATTTTTTTTATAAGGTCATAAGTTTTGAAAGGTTCAATTTTTTATAAGAGTGTAAAAATTAATTTACCTTATTATAAATGATGTTTAATAATCAAACTACATAAATCAAGTTTCCTTAATTATATAACAATTAATGGAGTGTAGAATGCTAAGTGGTGGGGTAATTAATTTCTTTAAATACTCAAATCAAGCAACCAATGATAATGCTTTAAAAATTTCCCTTATATATATAGGAGCAACAAGAGGTAAGCTAGAACTGCTACTTTACAAAATCCTCACCTAACAATCGTACATAATAATTCTAGTATCAAGATCCATTCATAATTAATCCATTTCCCAAAGATTACCCATTATGGTTTCTATCATACTAAACAACAACACTAAAGTGATTAAGAATGACGACACTTACTATGTGATTGAAGCGGAAAGGAAGATTCGGAATGCTTAACGATGACAATCCTTGCTTGAGAGATGATTAAGGTGATTAGAGTTGTTTAGAAATAATGTGATTAGGTTAATACAAAATGATTAGAAAATTGATAAATATAATTTTATAACCCTTAATCGTTTTAATCAAAATCGCGCAAAACACAAACCCGACCGGGACACTCGGCCAAGTACTCATCACACTCGGTCGAGTACACGATACTCGACCGAGTGCTTTGCTAACTCGGTTGAGTACCACCTAGGCAGAAGCCTGCCTTGGATACACACACAACATACTCGGTCGAGTAAAACCCACTCGACCGAGTACCCAACTATCAAAATACGAAGTATTACACAAATGATCCTAAATGTTAGGCACTCACTAAAAAAACCCTTAAATTAATGAATATAAATGAGAGTAGTTAGAGTTGGCACTAGGTCATGGCGGGCCGGCCTGCGTACCAGCCCGCCGGGCTAGCCCATTCTTTTTGCCCGTCCCAGGTACGGTCAGATACTCAGATGGACTGTGACACCCTCAAATTTGCGGAAAGAAAAAAAATAATTTAACTAAATAAAATATGAGAATACATAACGAAGGTGTCTTAAATAAAAAGGTTCAACAAAAAGGAAATAATATTATACATAAGAAATATCCAAAACGGGAGACATATCTCCCGTATAAATACGGAAATAAAAGAGTGTATAATATATACAATCCTAAGAACCGAATATAGGTCCAAGGTAATACTTCACTCGCTAGCTCGTCAATGTACCCAAGTATGCATCACAAACATGCCAACCGCATTAAATATAAACACGGAAGCCACAGTCAGTGGGGAGTAACTCCGAGTCCTCCCAGCCACGAAATGTCCAGTTTAATAAAACATGAATAACATAAAAGCAATGTATATGGAAAATACAAAACCTTAACATATACGATATGCTTATCATGTTATGAAACAAATAACTAACATATAACCTAGCATATGAAGGCTAAGCTACTCATGCAAACTATCATGTGAATCAGTTAACAACCGGTAATCCAAACTCTATCAACCTTAGCCGGCTTGCATCTCACCTTCTAAGATTCATAGAATCATCAAAACATGAAAGGACCAATACGTCACAAAA
>JAIUZE010071511.1:0-52500 GCA_022085475.1 Heliosperma pusillum | reverse complement strand
AAAACCAAAATTTCCAAATGAGTTACTGATGTGTTCCCAGCCGGTGGTCAGACCGGCGGCCGGTCGACCGGCTGGGATCACTTCTTCACCCGTGAGCTTCCAAAGCTCAACCAATTCAATCCAAAACTTAAATATACTTCTAATAATCATCAACAATCAATATATATCATCAATATTCATCACATAACATCATTTACTAACCATAGCATGGTTTCTAATCTTCCTAATCGTATTCTAATACGATTTTCTAGCATATAACATGTAAAACACGTAAGTAATACCGAGTAACCCTTCACCGTTACCTTCTATGCGTCTCTAATGATCGTCAAGCTCCTCTTCTATAAGGAAATAGTCTTTTTCGGGATCTTGGAGGTCGCCACCTACTTGTCGTAAACAGAGATAAAGTTCATCTTGAGAAAGACGGAATGCTTAAAAAGCGAGAAAGACGATAATTTTATTATCAATACGGATAGAGGAAGGTACGGGAGGAAGAATAAGATGAACTGACGTAAATTCTATCGAGTAACGAAGAAACTACGCCAATTCTAAGATCGATATTCAAAGAGGGAAGTTGCTTAAGGAAGAAGAAAGAAAATGTGTTTGATTTTTGTGTGGAAATGAAATTTTAGGTTAAAGAGTATGAGTTGTGTGAGTTATGAAGGAAAAGTCAAAGACGATTTCCAAAGTTCAGAAAAGTCAAACTAGACTGAAGACGGCTTTTTCATGGAATCTCGCAGAAATTCCAAATACGAACTCGGAAATTCAAAATTCGACTCGGAACTTAAAATTATAAATTATAACTTAAAATTTGCTGAAACGATTTCGTAAAATATTTCTATTAGAAAAATAGGGTACATTTCCGGGTGTTACAAGCATGGTTTGATTTTCTCTTAAGCGACGGTGGTAGAGACGATTAGACTAAGTGTTTATATGGGTGATTTGAGACAAATGCGATGGCTTTGTTGATGATTATCGATTGTTGAGACATTAGCAATCGATTTTACTCGAATTACTTACCCATTTGCTAATTACCCGACTAGCCCATTAATCCCCCTAAGGTGAACCCTTCACCTTAGTCTTTCCCTTAATTGTTTTCATCTTTATTACTTAGCAATTACTTGTTTTTCCTAGTTTTTAGTTAACTTTCCAATCCGTCATATTTTAGGCTAGAATAGGATTCAATCGAACTAGTAGTTGACCCCACCATCCTCGTGGATTCGACCCCTTTATACGACTTTTATTGGGTTATTTTTGATGTTTGTTTTGACGACGAACCGATCATCAAATGGCGCCGTTGCCGGGGATGGCGTAAGGAAACTCGTAGTTTGTTTTGTGTCTTAGATTTAGCCAAGTTACTTGTTGTTTTTGTTGGTTTTAGTTGTTAGATTATTTGTAGAGTGCCTTGCATTATTGTCTTTCCCTAGTGTGCCCAAAAACACACTAGGAGTCTAACTTGTTTTTGAGTTGCTTTGAGTGCATGCCTAGGGGTGAAGGGTTGTTCTTGAGCCATCCGGTGCCCGAAAGGTTATTTAGGACTCTCCGAGCTAACACTCTTGCTCGGGTTAGGAATTCAAGAAGAGTTAGCCATCAACAAGCCAATACTTCAATTGCTTCTACATCCACTCCAACAATCGATCTCCCACAAAACAACACCATTGAACCAATATTCGAAAACCCTTTCTACAATACTTTACCAAATACACCACCCACAATACCTCAACAACAAAATCAACCACAAATGACGACTTTACGTGACCGTAACCGTCCCAACCACGATGATACCCAATCTCCAATCAATTTCGGTGTCTTGGCCCCTAATAATTTTGAGATTCACCCGGCTCAAATGAGTTCTATTGAGCGGGATAGCTTTGGAGGCCTCCCCGATGAAGATGCTCATGCCCACTTGAGAAAATTCAAAAGTAGGGTAGGAATCATGAAAAGGAATGGTGTGCCCGAGGAAACCCTTTGCCTCATGTTGTTCCCATTTTCCCTCAAAGACCGGGCGGAGAGGTGGTTGAATAACCATCCTCCAAACACTTTCACTACTTGGGATGACTTGGCTAAGGAGTTTCTAAGTAAGTACTACCCCGCCTCCAAAATGGCGATGCTAAGAAATGAGATTACAACCTTCCAACAAGAGGATGGAGAATCCTTGGGAGAAGCATGGGATCGGTTCATTGACTTGCTTGCCCGATGCCCTCACCATGGAATTGCGGATTGGTATGTCACTCAAACATTCTATCAAACTCTCCTCCCTCAAACCAAGGGTATGGTGAATGCTTCCGCGGGGGGGAGTTTTGATCATTTGAATGACCAACAAGGGGCGGCATTGATTAAGAAGATGGTTGAATCGGAGTCTAGCTATGGTACTAGTTCTAGAGGAAATATCTTGAGAAGGACTTCTAAGTACCCAAGTGAGAACTTCTCAAACGCGGATACCAATGCCAAGATTGATTTGCTCACACAAACTTTTACAAAGGGTTTTGCCGAGCTTCAAAAAGCTCAAAATCAAAGTCAAGGTCATCATGTGAATGAAGCTAGTGGGTCTTATGCACCTCCTATGGTGGAAGCTTATCAAACCCCCACTTGTGAAATTTGCAATGGATATGGACACACCTTTGAAGTTTGTGGGAACAATGTCTCTTATAACAATGAAGGTGCAAATGACTACCAACATGTGATTGCTTTTCAAGGAGTCAACAACAACCCACGGCCCTCAAGGCCTCAATTCCAAAATCAAGGAGCTTACAACCCAAATTCAAATTTCTATCATCCAAGCTCAAAATTTCACCCAAACATGAGCTACAAAAGCCAAAATGTCCTAAACCCTCAACACACACAAGTTCAACCTTCCAACCCTCCGGGTTTTTCCCAACCTAGAGGAGGAGGTCAATTTTCAAGAGGAAACTATAACAATCAATTCAACAACTCTCAAAGTGGTCAAGGATCAAATCAATTCCAAAATCAACAATTCAATGATCAAGGTTACAATAACCAAGGTAACTTCCAAAACCAAGGTAATTGGAATCAAGGTCAAGGAAATTGGAATCAAAATCAAGGGAACCAAAACTTCAACAATCAAGGCCAAGGTAATTTTTACCAAGGCAATCAAAACAATCAAGCAAGTGAAGGGGTTCCCGATCAATCTTTCCAAGGACAAGGGCCAAATTTCAACAACAACCAAGGGTCAAATTTCAACAATCAAGGTTCAAGGGGACAACAAGGGAATTTTAACAACAACCAACAAGGAAACTTTAACAATCAAAGAAACAACAACCAAGGGTCGAGTAGTCGGAATGACTATGCTTTTGCCCTTCCTTTGACAAATCAACCCCACCAAGAGAGTGATCCTTCAATAAGTGAAGTTTTGCAATTAGTCAAAACCATGGAAATCCAAAACAATTTGGCTTTGCAAAATGTCACTAATGCTCACAAAAAGGAGGTGAGAGAATTGGAAGCTAGGTTAGCTTCTCAAGCTTTGAACAATCCTCAAAGGCCTCCGGGAGGTCTACTTGCTCAAGGGAAAAGCTCCAAGGATGCTTCATCAAGCCACCATGCATGTGCGGTGACGTTAAGAAGTGGACTAGTGCTTGATAACCCCTACATGGATATGATGAATGATGAGATTCCAAATGATGAGCATGTTGAGGAAGGAGAAGAACTTGAAGAGCCCTTTTTGACTCCCACCTTGTAGTCAAAAGATGATGGCAAGGGTGAAGATGATCAACCCAAAGAGGGAGAAGAAGGGTATGTCGAAATTATGCCTTATGAAGAGGAGATGAACAAGGATGTCAATGATGACGGAGTAGAGGTACAACCACTAGCAAGAGCTAAGGTAACCAAGAAAACTCTCATGCCAAAGGTATCTTTTAGTTCTCCACTTGTTGTTTCCGATATCCCCTACCCCTCTAGAGCTTTGAAAACTAAGGAAAACTTCAAGTTCACCCAATTTAGAAAAATGCTTGAGGGACTTGAAGTGACTTTACCTTTCACCGATGTTATATTGAACATGCCCACTTACTCAAAATTTCTAAAAGACATCTTGACTCACAAGAGGACTTTGGGTACCCAAGATGTTATGATTATGGAGGCGGAGTGTAGTGCTCTCCTCATTAATCCTAACTCTTTCAAAATGCCAAAAAAACTTGGGGACCCCGGAAGTTTCTCTATCCCTTGTGTTGTGGGGGGAGTCATGATTTCAAGGGCATTATGTGACAATGGTGCAAGTGTAAGTGTCATTCCTTTGACTATTGCTAAAAGAATTGGACTTGAAAGTTTAACCCACACTTCTATGACTCTACAACTAGCGGATAGGTCCGTTAAGCAACCTTTGGGTGTGCTTGAGGACGTACCCGTTAAAGTTGGCAAATTTTTGATCCCCACGGATTTCGTTGTCCTAGATATCCCGGAGGATAGCCACACTCCCATCATCCTTGGTAGGCCCTTTTTGGCTACCGGAGGTGTCCTCATTGATGTGAGGGACGGGCGGCTAACCTTTAGGGTGGGAAACGAAACCCTTGAATTTAATCTTCCAAATCTAGTGAAGGGACCAATGTTTCACAAGGCATGCTCGGTAGAGGTCATAGAGGAAGTGGTTGAGAAAGTGCATGAAGAGGAGAAGCATGAAGAAGAAGCTCTACAAGTGGCACTCCATGATGAGGAGATGGGAGATGACCACGAGGTAGATGATGAGCTAATGAAGAAGGTGGAGGGCCTTCTCCCTCCAAAGGTACAACTTAAGCCCTTACCTCCCTCACTTAAGTACTCTTTTTTAGGTGAGGGAGAGACTTATCCCGTTATCATTAATGCTAATTTGAGTGAAGGCCAAGAACTTGAACTTTTGAAAGTTTTGAAAACTCATAGGGGCTCACTTGGATATAGCATTGACGATATCAAAGGGTTAAGTCCTAATCTTTGCATGCATAGGATTGTCTTGGAGGAGGGTAGCAAACCTAAGGTAGATGGGCTACGTAGGTTGAACCCTAAGATGGCGGAAGTGGTTAAAAGTGAGGTTATGAAGTTGCTAGAGGCCGGGATAATTTACCAAATAACCGATAGCTCTTGGGTGAGTCCCGTCCATGTAGTGCCCAAGAAAGGAGGGGTGACTATGGTGGAACAAGAGGATGGGACTCTCTTAGCTTCTAGACCCGTGACCGGGTGGCGGATGTGCATTGACTATCGCAAATTAAATGCCGCCACCCTCAAAGACCACTACCCCATCCCCTTTATTGACCAAATGCTTGAAAGGTTAGCGGGGCATTCTTACTATTCATTTCTAGATGGTTATTCCGGGTTTTTCCAAATCCCCATACACCCGGAAGACCAAGAGAAAACCACATTCACTTGTCCCATAGGAGTTTATGCTTATAGGAGGATGCCCTTTGGGCTTTGTAATGCTCCGGGGACTTTCCAAAGGTGTATGACGGCTATTTTTGCCGATTTTCTTGAGAAAAGTATGGAAGTCTTCATGGACGACTTTAGTGTCCATGGAGACTCATTTGATCTTGGGCTAATGAATTTGTCTCATGTTTTGCAAAGATGTGAGGAGCACAACCTCGTCCTCAATTGGGAGAAATGTCACTTTATGGTGGAGGAGGGGGTTGTGCTTGGCCACATCGTGTCTAAGAGAGGCATAGAAGTTGATATGGCTAAGGTTTCGGTGATAGAAAACTTGTCACCCCCTACAAATGTGAAGGGAGTGAGAAGCTTTCTAGGCCATGCGGGCTTTTACCGACGTTTCATCAAAGATTTTTCTAAAATAGCCAAGCCTTTAACTTCTCTTCTTCTCAAAGACACACCATTTGTATTTGATGAATTTTGCTTGAGTGCTTTTTGTAGGTTAAAGGAGGCTCTTGTGACGGCTCCCATAATCCGATCACCGGATTGGAGCCTTCCCTTCGAAGTTATGTGCGACGCCTCCGATTATGCGGTCGGGGCGGTGCTAGGCCAAGTTGTGGACAAGAGGCACCATGTAATCTACTACACAAGCAAAACTCTTGATCAAGCCCAAGTCAACTACTCTACGACGGAAAAGGAGATGCTAGCCATTGTTCATGCCGTGGAAAAGTTCCGGCAATACTTTGTTGGTGCTAAGGTTGTGGTATACTCGGATCACTCCGCTTTGAGGCAATTGTTAGTGAAAAAGGATGCAAAGCCAAGGCTCTTGAGGTGGGTTCTTTTGCTTCAAGAGTTTGACTTGGAAATTAAAGACAAGGCGGGGTCGGAGAATGTTGTTGCCGACCACCTATCTAGATTGACTACCGAAGATCATGGGTTGAAGGATGAGAGTGGCCCGATCAATGAGTGGTTGAGAGAAGATAGTTTGATGATGATAGGTGGTAAATCACCATGGTTTGCGGACTTGGCAAATTTGATTGTGAGCGGGTTTATTCCGGAAGAGTTGGATGCTAGAGCTAGGAGGAAGTTGAAGCATGACTCAAAACGCTATTTTTGGAATGACCCACATCTTTTTCGCAAGTGTGGTGATGGCATGTTTCGAAGATGTGTTCCTAGAGAAGAAGGTTTGGAGATAGTTGATAGAATTCACAACTCGGCCTATGGGGGCCACCTTGGTACATCTCGCACCATTGCAAAGGTGTTACAAGGTGGTTTCTATTGGCCATCTATGTTCAAGGATATCCACTACTTTGTCAAATCTTGTGATCGGTGCCAAAGAACGGGGAATATTAGTCAAAGGAATGAGATGCCCCTTCAAAACATTCTTGAGATTGAGCTTTTTGATTGTTGGGGAGTTGATTTCATGGGACCATTTCCCAACTCTTGCGGGAATGAGTACATTTTGGTAGCGGTGGACTATGTGTCCAAGTGGATTGAAGCCGTCGCCACCCCAACAAATGATGCTAAGGTTGTTATCAAGCTCTTCAAGAACACTATATTTCCGAGATTTGGGACCCCAAGGGTGGTGATTAGCGACGGGGGTTCGCACTTTAGGAAGAGCACTTTCAAGTTCTTACTTTCTTCCCATGGTGTCACTCATAAGACCGCTCTTGCCTACCACCCTCAAACTAGTGGGCAAGTAGAGGTCTCAAACCGTCAAATAAAAGCTATCTTGGAGAAGACTACAAGCAAAGGTAGGAAGGATTGGTCTCAAAAGCTTCCGGATGTTCTATGGGCCCTTCGCACCGCTTTCAAAACTCCACTCGGCACAACTCCCTACAAGCTTGTTTATGGCAAAGCTTGTCACTTGCCAATCGAGTTGGAGCACAAGGCATGGTGGGCCTTAAAGGAGATGAACTTTGATATTGATATGGCCGGAGAGCTACGATTTCTCCAAATGAATGAACTTGAAGAGCTAAGACTTGATGCCTACGAGAGCTCAAAGATCTACAAGGAGCAAACAAAGAAATGGCATGATGCCAAATTGGTTGATAAAGATGTAAAAGTGGGTGACCAAGTCTTGCTCTATAATTCTAGAGTCAAGTTGTTTCCGGGAAAGCTACGCTCTAGATGGTCGGGTCCTTTCAAAGTTATCGACATTTCGCCACATGGAGCTTTTGAACTTTGGAGCGAAGAAGGTGGTAATTTCAAGGTCAATGGGCATCGAGTGAAAAGATATTTCGATGGAGATGAAAAGGGAACGGTGGAAGTACTCTTCCTTGGGGATCCACTTCCCGAGGAGGAGTCTTGTTTGTAAACTCTTGAGATTTGATAGGTTTGGTGGAGTCCCTCAACAACCACCAATTTTTTGTATATAGCATGCATATTAGGAATAGTTGTGAAGATTTGGATTTGTGTACTCGGGTTTTTCGTCTTTAGGAAGAAGTTTTAGGAAAGTTTGAAACACTTGTAGTCGGGTTTGGTTTGAAACCGTATCATTGGGATTATGTTGGTTGCGTGGATATTGTTGGTGACTTGGGTTTCTTTGGGGATTTGTTGTGAATTTGAAGACGAGGTGAAGAAGAGGAGAAGTGCTCTAGGCCGGTCGACCAGCGGCCGGTCTGACAACCGGCCCAGAGCACTCCAGAAGGTGAATTTTGAAGACGAAAAATTGAAGTGCAGGTATTCCAGGCCGGTCGACCGGCAGCCGGGGGTTCAACCAGCCTGGAGCACTTTATCATAGGAGTTGGAATTTTTGGAATTTTTGACCTGTGCTCTAGGCCGGTCGACCGGCGGCCGGTCTGACAACCGGCCCAGAGCACATTATTGCTGAATTTTCGATGATTGATTATTTTGAGATGAGGTCCAGGCCAGTCGACCGGCAGCCGGGGTCCGACCGGCCTAGACTACCTGAACACACAAAAATCCAAAAATCCAGAAAAATCAAATTTTTGACTTAGGGTCCAGGCCGGTCGACCGGCGGCCGGTGCCTGGACCGGCCCAGAACACTACCCGAGAGCAATATACAACTCGTGAGCCCCTTTATTTTTCTCATTCTTCTTCATTCTTCTTTCCTTCTTTCTTCTTTCTTCTTTCTTCCTTCAAACCCACATAAAATCTCCACAAAAGCTCACAAAAACTCACACAAATCACCACAAAATTCACCAAATCCAACATTCAACCAACTAATTAACCCACTACTTCACCCAAAATCATCCCCCACCTCAAAAACCCAGTTTTTCCCTCTTTCAATTGAAAATTCCGAAAATCACCATGGCTCAACAACCACCTCGGAAAAGAACAAGGGCTCAACTTGAGGCGGAGTTGGAGGCTAGGCTCCAACAAGTGACGGCGGGAATGGGTCCGGATAACGATTTTCCGGATATCGTCTTCGTAAGCGAAATCGCAAGAGGTAAATTTCAATGTTTAAAGCGTAGACCTCTTCCCCACTCCCGTTTTATTTGTTGGAATACTATGCGGAACCTCGGTCTTGATACGGTCACTCTTGAGCTTTTCAAAGGTTTGGGTATGGGGGAACTCTACGGGCAGCACTTCCGTACTTACCCCCGTCTTACTTGGGAATTTTTGAGTTCGTTTAGTCATGAGATGGATAGGAATACGGGTATGGTCAAAATTGTTTCCTTTCGCCTACTTAATACTGCTTTTAACCTTCCCCTTGAGAAATTTTGTAAGGTTTTAGGGGTCAAATTTCATAAGTCGTACAAGGTCCCCGAAAACTTTAACGTGAATGACGTTTGGACTGCTATCTCGGGGATGGAATTTGCGAAAGGAACTAAGAGGCCGGCAAATGCTTGCCACAATGCCCCTATTAGGTTTTGGCATAGGTTTATGGGTTGGACGTTGTTTGGAAGAGAGGAGTGTCACAACTTTAGGGCCGATGAGCTCTCAATTTTGGCGGCTTATTTGTTCCAAAAGCCGAATAAATTTGGGGTAAACATTGGTCACCATGTCGTTATCCACTTCCAGAAAATTGCCAATGACCCATTTAGCCCGACCGGAATCCACTTAGGGGGAATTGTGACCAAAATTGCCCATTTCCTTTGTAGAGATGCTCTAGATGAGCGTAATTTGAGGTGTTTAGGGGGATGCTCATTGTTGACGGAGGATTACGTTTTCAAGAAGCTTGAGTGGGTAATAAAGAGAGTTGAGGACGGGAAGACATATTGGAGGGTTCGAGGGGTCAATTCTATTCCCCTCCCGAATGGTGCGGCTATGAAAGTGGTTCCTGATAGCGCGCACTATCTCCTTCCCCTAGTGGAGGAGAACCCTCCACCACCACCTACTGAGGAAACCCCGGAAGATCCTTTAGCTCCAGTTACCGCATTTAGACGAGATCCTACTGCCCCCGTCACGACATATAGGAGAGAGGAGCAGGGCCCCACTTCCACCACCTTGCCTTATTTGAACCCCTTCTATCATCCGCAGCAGTGGCGCCCTTGGCCCAATTCATCCCAACCCGACGCATCCACTTCCACCACTACAAGTTACCCACCTTTGGATCCTTCCCTGATCCAGTTCATGGCCGATATGACTTTGGCCTCCGAGGCACCAGCTACGGAGAGAGAGGCAGTGGCTAGGGAGAGAGAGGCGGCAACTAAGTGGCGTGAGGAGGAAGCTCGGGATAGAGCTCTTTTGTCGCAGCGGATGGACATGATGTATTACGACTTGGCTCTTGGCCAATACCCCTCTTACGATAATTGGTGTAGGGAGGGGTATAGGGAGCCAGTTGGCCCACATCCGTCCTATTTCATGTGGCCAGAGGGCGGGTATGATCAGGGTTCTAGGGTATTTGGTGATTTCAATATTCAGCATGACTATTATTCTTCTGCGCCGGTTTTTACTCAGCCGGTAGTTGATGAGGAGGAGGTGGACCCAGAGATTGCGGCTCAGAACGCCGAGTGGTTTGACAGGATGGGTCCACGGTTCGAGATTGTGGAGGGTGGCGGCTCTGGTTCGGGAGCTCAGGATGTAGATGCGTCTTTTGCTGAGGCCAGTCATGGCCAATTTGATACTACATCCTCTGATTTCACCGGATACTCTTGAGGCCGGAAACCCATGAGTATGATCCCTTTTAATCCTAATCTTCATCATATTTATATTTTTGCATGCATTTAGATAGTTGTATTATATCTTAGTTTAGTTATCCATTTAGTTGCATCCATTTAGGCTTGCATTAGAATTTAATTTTGTAACATATCGTCACATATTAGCCTTGCATCCATATAGCATAGTTGCATTTTGTTTGGTGTCATTTTTAGACTTTCCCGTGGTTGGTACCCCCATGAGGGGCGTGCATTTATGCATTTTACCGCCACGACGAGACTCCGATATGGCACACTAGACTTTCCTGTGGGAGGTACCCCCATGAGGGGCTTGCATTTATGCACCTTACCACCGCAGCGAGACTCTAGATTAGCATATAGTGTAGTTCATGCATTTACATAGAGCTAACCCTCTTGTATATATTGTTCATATTGTGATTACTCTTCAAAAATCATAAACCCCAAAAACAAGTTTTTATTTTTCAAAATATTTAAAAACCCAAAAACATGTTATTTGCTTTGAATTCACCCCTCACACCATGTAAATGCTAAGTGTGGGGAGGGAATTCCCGAAAAATTGAAAAAACCCAAAAAAATTTTGTTTTGTTTTTCCTTTTCTTTTTTCTCTCCTTTCATATTTGAGTCACTTACTCGGGGACGAGTAAGACTTAAGTGTGGGGAGGATTTTATTTCTTTTGTATATATCGTTGATTTTTGAAAAAAGTTGAAAAATGCCTAAAAATCGAAAAATTTGAAAATTTTCCAAAAAATATATGTTTAGATTAGTTTGTATATAGTTTATTTTGTATATATTGCCGTGTGTTTCTTTTTATCTCCATCCATAGGTGCGCCCCACATCATATGAGGCACGAAAAAGGGAAAATGAAGACGCTTTGGTGAGACCTTTCCTATTTCCTTTCTCCCTTATCTCCTTTTCTTCTTATTTGAGGATGAGATGTGTTGATGACGATGTTGTGGATTTTGTTGATTGGCGTGTGTGCCACTTGTGTGCTGTTAGGAGATAGCATTAGCTTATGTGTCATATAGTCGGTTAGAGCATGTGCATTTAAGTTGTATATATGCTAGATTGCATCATGGCATATAGTTGCATTTAGAAAAATGTTTTAATAATTGTCTTTTTGGAAAACTTGTTGAATGTGCATAGTCCCTTTTTGCTACTTTTTTATTCATAAAGTGTTCATCTTAATCGTGGAATTTTAGACGCCCTGGGTTGTGCATTTTTAGTGAGTTTTAACCCGTCTACTAATGCCGAGTCACGAGTTTGCGCTTATTCCACCTCGACAACCTCGATTGATGTGAATATTCCGATAGTAGAAAGGATTCTTAGGTGACCGTTCTTGCTATGCAACCAACCATGATTCATTGTTCTTCCACTTTTGATAAAAAAAAAAGGAAACAAATCAAACAAGCTGAAAATATTGAGTCAATTATCATCTTTTCTTGTTTTCGTCGAGGAAGTGCAAAACGGAACTTCTAGGGATTCTAGTGGGCCCATATCTAGGCCCCCTTTCGATGCCACTACGGTGGGGATACCCCTATTGTTGGTTCCGACCGCATGTCCTTGACGGAAACCGTGTGCTTTCATGCCAAAAATTGCAAACCAAAATGCAAATCAAAAAGAAAGAAAAAGAAAAAGAAAGCAAAGTGTGAAATGAAAAATTTTCCAAGCAATAAGACTCAAATCTCAATTTCCTTTTATCCTTCTTGAATCATTTACCTTTGAAGTTGCATAGAGAGACGGGACGACCCTTGTGTCTCATTTATTTGAGAAACGTGAATTCCATATGCTATTGTGCTTAATAACGTCACGAGGATTTCATTTCCATCTTCCATTTCATCGCTTTTGGCCAAGCAAATAGTAGACGGGGTTCGAAATTTTCATTAGACTTGCACCACTTGGAGGCGAATATTTTTCCATGCTTTATGATATTAGTGGCTTACAAGGATCATGCATTATTTAAACGGTTTTCCTTTTAGATATTTCCGTCACATGGATGAGGCATGTGATTTTTCTTTTCTTAGATGCATCTTTGTCGTGTTCTTACGTGTTTTTCATTTGGATGTGTCGAGATTTTGAGCAAGCCCCTACTTGCCTTGCAAGGAGGTACTCTACCTCATGAGTATCTCGTTGTGAGTTGAAGGGACGGAGGAGGCCCGTTAATTGCCTACCGTCGGATATTATTAATAGTTTAGGTTGGAGCCTTAATATTAGAGTAGTATTGAATAAGGGTACTTATGGGTCTCGAATTTTGTTTACTTACTCGGGGACGAGTAAGTCTTAAGTGTGGGGAATTTTGATAAGCATTTATTTAGTCACATTTTTACCTCATTTTCGTCCCCATTTTGGTCCGTTTACACGGATTTGCGTGTCTTTAATTGTATTTTATTTCCCGATTTCCCGCGCTATGAATATCGATCTCAATTTGCAGGAATTAAGGCGGAAATGAGGAAATCGGTGCATAAAGACCTTGCATGAGTCGGGATTCGAAGATGAGATGAAAAATGAAGAAATGAGTCATCAGGTGGTGCTGGCCGGTCCCCAGACCGGCGGCCGGTCCACCGGCCCAGACCTCGACTCCACATATGAAGAAGTTGAGAAATGGAAGAAAAGGGTCAGGTAGTGCCGGCCGGTCGACCGGCGGCCGGTCGACTACCCGGCCTACACCTACATCAGAAGCATATGTGAGTATAAATGTGCTCCAGGCCGGTGGGGGACCGGCGGCCGGTCGACCGGCCCAGACCCCCATTTTCCATACTTAGAGAAATTTTGAGGATTTTGAAGACGGAGTTCCTGAAGTCACTGATGTGCTCCAGGCCGGTCAGAGGCCCGGCGGCCAGTCGACCGGCCGGGAACACAACATCGCAAAATTCGCCTCTTCTTCTAATTTCTTCCTTAATTTCGAGAGACCTATATATACCCCCCCTTATTATTTTGTAAGCAGTTTTTTGACATTCCTCTTAGCACAAAACCCTAGATAATTTGTAACCTAAATTAGTCCTAATTACTCTCTTAATCATTCGCTAATCTAGCTTAGTTTCTCATTTCAAGTTGTTGAATCTAGTCTTTCATTTCAGTTTTGGGGTTTGTATTGAAGACTTGGGTGAAGACATTCCTTCTTTTCATCAATATAAGTTTTGTTTGGTATTAAATTTCTCATCGTTTTTATTGTTTATGCAATTTAATTACATTTCTAGTTTATTGTTCATCTTTGATTGTTATTATTATTAAATCTCATAACATAATGTTGATTGAACTCCTCTTTCCCTTTAGTGCTTTGATTCCCTTTACCATGTGTGAGTAGATTCTCCTCTAGGGTTTAGGGGGAGCCTAAGGGAGGCTTATGTGGGGTAATAGGTTGGTTAATTAGTAAGTTTGTGGTAAATGATTTGGGTATTGCTCATATGAACACCAAGTGTTTGATGAAATGTGTGAACGAAAGTTGCCATTTCATCAAGCATGGTTTGATTTTCTTTTAGCGACGGTGGTAGAGACGATTAGACTAAGTGTTTATATGGGTGATTTGAGACAAATGCGATGGCTTTGTCGATGATTATCGATTGTTGAGACATTAGCAATCGATTTTACTCGAATTACTTACCCGTTTGCTAATTACCCGACTAGCTCCTATAATCCCCCTAAGGTGAACCCTTCACCTTAGTCTTTCCCTTAATTGTTTACATCTTTATTACTTAGCGATTGCTTGTTTTTATTAGTTTTTAGTTAACTTTCCAAACCAGTCATATTTTAGGCTAGAATAGGGCGCGATCGAACTAGTAGTTGACCTCCCCCATCCTCGTGGATTCGACCCCTTTATACTACTTTTATTGGGTTATTTTTGATGTTTGTTTTGACGACGAACCGATCATCAGGCGATTTACTAGGTCTTAATCTACCATGTCATGCTTTGTCTATTCAATTCTCGTATGTCTACCTTGGAAAAGAATTTCATACTAGTCGATGATTTCCGGCCAGAATTCGTTAACTATCGTTACAATCCAAACATGCATAGACACAACGTTTTAAAGGCACAATTTCTTTTATCCAATTAACATCTTTTAATCAATCTAACATGGCTACCCTGCACCCTAGAAAGATGACTACTCACTCATGATAATGTCTAAATCTAAAATGATATTAACAATGAAAACTAGGATTGACATGTTTATTTGATTTTGACTCTTTATATAGCGATAATAACGACGCTAATTGATAATCTAAGAAATGAAATAACAATTATAACGGTACTAAAATGAATCTAAGACAATATGTAAAGCGAATAACAATCAAACGGAAAACAATTAGAACATTAAACAAGGGATAAAATAGAAATACCTATATGACGATCGATGACGATAATGATAACAATAATAGAAAATCCTTGCACATAATAAACGATCCTTGAATTACAACACTTGTACCCAACAAAGTAGACTACAAAGATTGAAACTCTTATTAATCTAAGCTAATGTTTTGATATGAAAAGGACAGAAATAAACTAAGAACTAAAGACTAAAGAAGAAGAAAATGAGAGAAGAGAGACTAGTTCTCCCTTCCTCCTAATCTAAAGAGAAATGTAAGAAGAGAAGAGAAGAGGATTGTAAGAGAGGTGGATGATATGATATGAGGGCTAGAGCATCTATTTATAGTATTAGGGTTTCGTGGAGAAGAGGTCGGGCATTAAACACATAGGACAAAAGTAGGAAGAAAACGTCGTTTTCTTGAAGCAGCACATATACCCGATCGGGTACACACTTCCCCGATCGGGTAAGTGGTCATCCAGATCCTTTTGACTAACGTTTCATCTCCCTTTGCTTTGACTTGACTTCCAACACCCCCCTTGACCTCTTGAGTCGGGTTTGTTGATAGGGTTTGATGTAAAGCGATGAATTCTTCTGCCTAAATGATTGATCTTCCGACAACTACGAAACTGTCTTTGCTTCTTCTCTCTTTCGAATTAGTGAAATTTCTTGAAATGCATTTCACTTGGTCAAGCTTGCTTCTTCAAATCGTCGAGTTCTAGACAAATGCTCGGGAATATAGAAAAAGGGCGTAGAAACGTCACTTTCCCTACAAAACATGTTAGAACATAGGAATTCGCCTAGAAGACGATATTAGCTCATAAAGTGGCTTAACAAAGCACAAATGACATACAAAACTGAGCTAAATTGGGGGTTAAAACCATACAAATATTCACTTATCATTAACTAAGGACTTCTTAGAAAATTTCTTAAATTGCTTTTTAAGTTCAAGATGACTAACCTCTTCTTCATCGTCTGAATCTGAATCTGAATCACCAACAAGACACATCTCTGATTTGGAGCATTCACTTTCGTTGTCACTGTCATAAATTAGGTCAAGACTGATGTTGCTCAGACATAGATTAGCAACTTCTTCTTCTTCTGACTCATCGTCTTTTGTATCGAGATCTCCCCAGCAATAAACCATCATGACTTGCTTGCATTCCTTCTTGGTTTTGTCTCGTTGATTTTTGTCTTTAGTTTTCTTATAGATGGGGCAATCCTTAATAATATGATCATTGTCCCCACACTTGAAGCAACCACGATTTGAGAGAGACCCTTTTGACTTAGTTGATTTCTTATAAGTTTTCTTAGTGTTATTGTTAGGCGTTTTTCCTTGTTTTCGATTGAAGAATTTTCTCTTAAAACGCATAGCAAATAACATTGTTTCATCCTCAAGATCTGAATCTTGTTTTTCGCTGGACTCAGCTTGTAAGGCCATTTTCTTGCTACGACTAGCACCCGCGTCATCCTCATCAAGAGTAATCTCGTGAGCCATTAGCGATCCGAGTAGCTCTTGATAGGATAGATTAGTTAGGTCCTTACATTCCTCTAATATCGTCACCTTAGGTCTTCGTCGTTTGGACAGACTTCTTTGGATCTTTCTAGGAATTTCCTCGGAGTCAAAATTTCTTCCTAGATTTTTCAATTCATTGATGATACTAGAGAAGCGAGTGGAGATGCTATCAAGCGTTACATTTTGCTCCATAGAGAACAATTCGTATTTTCGCATTAGCAATACGATACGTTGCTTTTTGACAACAACTCCTTGGCAGATGAACTAAATGAGAATCGATTAAACTCGGTAGTAATCATGCCGTTTTCGAGCTGACTAATAGCTTTTGAGTTTTTCTCAGCTTTCTTATAATCCGTCTCAACATAGTCCTTTTCCTTCTTTTCGGTGGAAGTGCCAGTAACAGATCCAAGCATAATCTTATTTGGACCATTTTCAATTATTAGCCAGCACTCCCAATCGTTACCCTTAATGTACTGGGTCATCATATTTTTCCATAAACCATAGTCGTTCCCATTAAATATGGGACACTTTAGGTATTTGAAATCCATTGAAACAGAATTCTAATGCAGCGAAAAATTAATAAATAAAAGGATAAAAGGATCAGACTCCTTGTTGTAAGGCAATAAAGAGCAGGAGGCTCTGATACCAATTGTAGAGTCTATTGATCGAATACGAAAGAGGGGGGTGAATTGAGTATTAATAACTAGCCCCAATATTTCGATTTATATGATGTATAATTAATTATTTGATTTTATTGATTAATCAACTAATTAAGTAATCAATAAATTACGCAAGTAACGAAATAATGGAATAAAGAGATACACAAGACATTTTTGAAGTGGTTCAGTTTCACAAAACGAATCCTACGTCCACTATTCTCTATTAATAATTCTTAGTACCTCTCTACGGACTACCAAAATTATCAACCCACTCGTATAATCAACTATGATTATAACTCAGATTGAGTATTGCTAAATACTCTATACTATCTTACGTTAATAAGAAAGTACAATATAACTCACAAAAATTCTCGTTAAAGAATAAGTAAGATTATGTGATGTACTACTATCCAATAACGTATTTCACTCGAGTGATTGACAAAGATTGATGCTTGACTTTTTCGAAACAAACAAATTAAAATAATAAATATTTTGCTCAAAGTTTGTTTTAAATCAATTTATAAAATTCTCTCCAATATGTGTAAAACGTCGTCTTTAATGTTTGAGATCAATGGAGTATTTATAGTAAAAGCATAAGAGATGTAAACTTTAAAACCCTAGCCACCGCATACAGGAGGCAAGGTTTAGGGTTTAGCAAAACCCTAGCTTTTGCTTTAAGAAAACTATTTATCTCTTTATCCTAAAATATTGTTGTGAAAATCATTTGGAAAAACCCTAGGCTGATCCAAGAAGTAAAACGAGCCAAGGAGGCCGTTTTCCTCCTCTTCACGCAACCCTAGGAGACCCAAACCCTAGGTGGGCTAATTAGGTCAACAACAAAATGAGATAGAATGTATTAGAAATCCTAGGTACCATGACAACTCATAAGTTGTATTACTAACCAATAGAATATCATAAATACATTATCTTTTTGAAAATATATGACAAATATAAAATACTCTTTCTCTTTTTGAATTCATTTAAAAAATTTGTTTCCAAAATCATGCATCAATTTCATCATTCAAAGTTATAGGTGAAATAGCTATAACTTTGAACTTAATATGTAAAGTTATAAGTGAAATAGTTATCACTTTACTACTTATAAATCATTCTAATGGAATAATTACCAGATGACGACCTATACTATCTAATCTTTACAAAGATTTTCAGTATACGGATCATCTAATCATCTTGATCACAAAATCCTCCATCTTGAGTCATGTTTTATTTGATGTAGATCTTGCTTGAAATTGATTTTTCAATGTTATAACCAAAACAACTATAACTATGTATATTAATCTTCTAAGTTATACCTCAAGCTCTTATAACTTTGTCTCAATGAAATCTTCATAGTTGAATCTTCTTAAGTTTAAACTTTGATCTCTTTGCTTGTAATTGTTGTTAGCTAAAATAAGCCTTAAGCACACAATTACATGCATATGATATAACAATTAAATCATTACTTGTCAATTAACCATATTGTCAAATATATACTTGTCATTATTAAAATTATATCATAGGTCCTGTTGGAGCTAGTGTCCTCCAGTTAGTGCAATAACATAAATAAATCTCTGTAGGTTCACAGGGTATACTTTGTATAATAATCAGTTGATTAACGTTTATCAATAACGGTTGGCTTGCTAGATAAGTTTGACGTTATTGTCATACAGATGGCGGTGATCAACTGGTCCCTAAAAGTCACACCTAATAGGATGTGTTTGAGAGATGTGATTGTTTGAGAAAATAATCATATTGATACCCTATTATATGACTAAAAGGTTAGTCAGTGTAATTGACTAAAAGGTTAGTCAATGTGATGATGAGACGAAAGTTAGCTGAGACGAATTAACTGTAATTCGTAAAATTGAATATAAAAAGTTATATTTAATTATAGTATATAATGTAAGCTAATTAAACATAAACCGTTATAATTAATTGGCAAATTATAAATATACGGATATTTATAATTAATGATGTATTATAATGTCGGTCCATGTAAAACGACTATTATAAGATATTACATTATATTCGAAGCTAAAATGACCAAAAACGAATGTATCCGGATACACTCGGTTTTTAGTCAATGGGTAGTTATTTTGAGGAGACCAACTCTCCTCATATAAAACCAATGTTTGCCGTGAGAAAAAGACAAGGGTGAAGAAAATTCTAAAAACCTAATTGCATTCTCACTGACTGCCTCCCTCTCTATCATTCACACAACAGACAAAAGTTAACAGTAACTTTTGACAAAAACACAAAACCTTTTCTCATCATTGAGATCGCGTAAGAGGTTCACTTTCTAGCAAAAGAAAAGGGTATATCTCATACAATCTTGGGTGCAACGATTAGGAGGATATCTACTTTGATATCTCTGTTCTTTACGCCAATTGCTAGGACCGGAGGTAGATTTCTAAATCTCTATTCCTTTTGTTGTTTTCGTTTATGACTAGCATAATCAAGTTATTACTATTTCGTTATAATCCTATAATAATTGTATTGTGGTAATACAGATTTCCCACAGGTCCAACAGAATTTTACGCGAAAATCTAGTAAGATTCAACCCATTTACGCTATTGGGTCTCTATTAGGTTCCATTCCACCTCACTTCTTCCCATCTGTTTAATTTCTCGGATTTACTCATCTATCAAACTCCATTAAAAGACAAACTTCCTCACAACTTGAAACCACCATAATTCCTTCAATTCTCGACCAAATCCTTTAATTTTTACATCAATTTTCCTCTTCCTTTGTTCTCTACCTTTCTAGGTAAGAAATGTGTATTCTTTCTCTTGTTTTCAATTGTCCATCTTTCTCAAGGATAGGAATTTCTCATCTTTTTATGCTTATTTGTAGGTGGATACTTAGAGGATCCCAACAAAGACTACATCTTGATAAAAGAGGAGCTAGAAGAGTGAAGAGCAAGAGGTAATGTAGACAGGATAATCAATATCGCATTTTTATGTGTTTCTTATGTGTTTTAGGGTAGTATTTGTGATAAAGATGAGTTCTTTGTTAGTTAATGTCATGAATTCATGTTCTTACATGTTAAAGTTTTGAGTTATGTTTCCCTTAACTTAATATGGTGGAAGTTAGTGTTTGGTGTGCTAATTCTCCTTCTTATTGTATGAATATGTTTTAAAGACACTTATGTTGGTTTAATAAGTCCTTTAACATTTATGTGGATGTTTTAATACTCATATGATGATTGGAATGATGAATAGTGATTGAATTGTGTTGATAATTATAAATGGGTTTGAGTTTGTATGCTTTGAGTTGTGTTTGTGGTGTTTTTCGGAGTAAAGATCTCCGAGCCGGTGGGCCGGCTGCCCGTCACCCACCAGGCTGGGTGTCACCTGTATCAAGTTTATGCGAATTAAGGTGTAGGATGTCCCAGTTGGTGGGTCAGTCGCCTACCACCCACCCGGGTGGGAGTCCCCCGCATATTTAATTTGATTTTTGAAGAGTCGTATGTTTCCTAGCCGGCCGACCGGCCACCGGTGGGCTGACTGGCTCGGCGCCTCTTGTATACTCTTATGAATTTTTAAAGTATGCCATGTGCCCCAATCGGATGACCGGCCGCCAGTGGGACGACCGGTTGGGAGCCCCCGCACTTGGTTTTGTTTTTTAGGAAATTGACGCGAGTCCCAGCCGGCTGACTGGGCGCCACTAGGCCGACCGACTGGAAACCCCCTATTGTATTATTTGAACCTCTTTTGGTGTGCTTTGTCGTCTAGCCGTCGGCCGTCCGGCCATGGGATGCTTCACCAGCTGGGACCCTCTGTAGCCTATTCTCCTCTATTTCTCACATGTCTTCATATGCAACGGTTTTTATAGGTTCCTTACGTATAATATTATGTAATAACGCAGAATATTTACGTATGAACCATATCATATCTCACATGCCTTACTCACATGTTTTGTGACTGTTTTAGAGGTTTAAACCATTAAGTCATGTATGCCTTGAGTAGTCGGTTGAATCTTATTTGGTGGATGACATTGAACTCTCATTTCCCGTTTGTACCCTTATACTCGTTAGACTTTATGTCGGAGCGATAGAGGTACATTCTATTGTATTTTAGTGGGAATATGGCGACAATGTTGGGAGGCGAATGCTTAGCGCTGATCGACCCGGCCATGAAACGTTGTATTCTTGCGAGGTGGTGTCATTGCATGTAGCGTACTTGTTTGCTTAATCTTGACCACATCTTTCGTGTAGTTTAGCCGGAAGATGGTATTTGTGCTCTTTCCGCCTCTTTCGTGTGGGTTTTACTGAATTTGAGGTACTCGGCTTTCGTGTGGGTTTAGCGGAATGATCGAGTGTTGGATGCGAGGGTTTATCCCATGTCGAATCGAGAGGGTTAATCCCGAGAGTCTTGCCAGGTTTAGCCTTGGTCTTCTTTATTGTCGTCCTACCGGGAGTACTACAGTTTTGATTATTTGAAATGTTTATCGTATACTGTTGAGAGAAATGATTATGCCGTCGACTTGTTTGTCTTGTTTGAAACGTACAGATGCTAGCTCACTACACTGACACTTGTGCCACGATTTATGCCACAGAAATTTATAATTCGTGATTTAATTTTGCATAGCCACGGGAAAAAAGTATTTTAATAATTTATAAAAAATTTATGTCACGGGAGAACACTTTCCGTGGCAAAATGTCACTTGCGCCACGAATATGGCAACAGTCGTGGCTAATAATTAATTTAGCCACGAACTATATCAGACCCGAGGCAGAAGTATATCTCGCCACGACTTGTTCCGTGGCAAATATTTTTTTTAGCCACGACATACATCTAGTCCGTGGCAATGCATTTGCTTAGCCACGAATTAACAAACACTGTGGTGAAATCTCTCAAGACTTGAATCAAGATATATTTATGTTAAGTAAAACGTAAACCTTGTTTTTTAAAAAAAAAAATACAAATGTGTGATACACGGAATTCGCGATCCTTTCGAAACTGTGATACACGGGATACCACGGAAGGAGAAACAAGGGACAAGCGTGAAAACACGCATTTGTTGAGTCGCCACCAACTTTTGTGGGAAGTTGGAACCGTTAGAATACTTTATGCCATGTCAAGACACAAAGTGATGACATGAACACTAAGAACTCGTTACCTTTAGCATTCTATGTCTAGAATTACTCTCGTGGATGCCAATGAACACGGATATTCACATAGATCTGGAGTAAGGGATGAGGGTATGTATTAGGAAGTTCTTTAATCGAACACCTTCACCTGCCCGCGTCGATAGCGGCCTCTACTAATGATTTGGGAGATCTTCTGTAATCGATATGTAGTCGGTTAAATGCATGCAATGCAACATCCACGTTTTAATAATCCTAGCATGTGAATTAAACTATGTCGGTTAAACATGTAGTTTAGCAATCAATTGTGTCAAATTGGGATTTAAGATTGATTGCATATGAGAAGCAAATAAATCATACAATACAATGATTAAATGAACTAAAAAATAAATATTACAATTGTTTACAACGAATATGGGATCTATGTCGGAAATATACCCAAAAGGAAGACTTAAAGAAAAGGAAGAAAATAATAAAATTATCTAAAGACAGATTAACAGTGATATTATGAGTTAATATTTGATTAATTATGCAATTAAGCTACGACGGAACGAATTAAAAAGATCAGAGACAGAAACCAGCCCGGAACAGGTGCATCAGAAGGTGCGTCCTCTGGAAGAGGCGCAACACTCTGTTGGGTTCTGGCTGTGAAGCCAGAATCGCAATTAGTTATTATTTGTTTCTGTATTTACGGTTTATTAATGATCTATAAGTCGAATTTAAGTGATTTAATAGATTAAATTACAATAATTATATCAAAGACGAGTCTAGAGATTTGATATGAACAAATCTAATCTTAAAGACACAATTTGATAGATGACTAAAACCCACTAACATTGACTATTAGGGATCCAAGTCAAGACAAACTATCTAAATATGAAATTATGATGAAAGGCGATTTATAAGAAATAATAAAAACTGAAAAAAGGTTTTGAAAAAAGGTTTAAACATAAATCCGACATGAATCTTACATTAGATGAAATAAAGTACAAAATAAAATACAAAAGATGGATTTAAACACCCTCAGACTTACATGCTGACGAAATGAGATTAACTAAGTTGCGTTTTAGCGACATCTCGACTTGAATGTAAAGAAAGTGCCCTCGTAAGAGGATCGATTGATTAAAAGATTGATTATTGTTGAGTTGGTCAAATTGGTAGGTCAATGCAATTACGTAACGAGAACCTAGAAGGATCTGAGCTTACGTGGTCGATTGATCAAGCACGTAGTTGTCAAAATGCTTAGAGCAAGGTCTAGAATGCAAAGAGAGAGAAAGAAGGTGCGGAACACTCGTGTGCCTTAAAAGTGTGCACGAACCTCTCCTTATATAGGGAGAAATCCGAAGAGTTTTGGAAAAATCCAACACGAAAAGAAATCTAGAAAATAGTCGGGAAATAGGAAAAACGAGCTAGGGAAGAGGCGCATTAGACACTGCGATACTTGGAAAAGAAGCAGCGC
The DNA here is from genome assembly GCA_022085475.1 of Heliosperma pusillum. NCBI lineage: Eukaryota > Viridiplantae > Streptophyta > Magnoliopsida > Caryophyllales > Caryophyllaceae > Heliosperma > Heliosperma pusillum. The sequence continues at coordinate 29,057 of JAIUZE010071511.1, read as the reverse complement.
CCGCTCCGTCGTTTCCCGAGCATTTTTCTACTTCGAAAGAAGGATTTTCGCGTTTCTTTATGAGAATTACGGTATATTTCGAATTCTTTTCTAAATAAAACATGAATATATATCACCGAAAAAGATACGTTTTGAAACATTAAAATATCCAGAATATTCTCGAGCGTTTAGACACGGTTTTAAAAGACGCTTTATAGAAAATGAAGCGGTTTTTGACCCGGACTGCAATATGACTCTAATGACTCTCAAAAGGACGGTATCGGTACGTAGATGACGACCAAGGGGTAGACACAACTGTTTGAGCTATCAGTTGATGATAAACTTACAAATTGTCATAAATTGTTCCGCATACCAAACATGCGGCCCAATCATCATTGGGTGGTTGGCGGAAGGTGTCAATTCGAGGTATCTACAAAATACTGAATGAAATTTAGACAAATATAGATAATATCAATATATATTTAGATATAAAAATTTGAAAATACTTGATTATTTAATTAAAATTTGGTATTCTTTTATTTTATCTAATAAGATTGAATCTTTTGTAAAATTATAAACAAAACTTGGTATTGTTTTTTATTTTATTACAAATCAGAATTTTTTTTAATCGTTTTATTTCATAACAAGGATAATTTAAAGATTTATCTAAATAAATATTATGTTTATGAAAATTGTGAATTTATGTAATTTGTTACTTAATTTGAACATAAAACTTATCATCTTGAAAAATATTTATAAAACGGTTTATCACGTTTAAAAATATAGCATATCAAATTAAATAATTTAGTTATTTATTATTTCTAATTTAGAAATCAAAACTTAATATAGTATTAAACCATCTCATTCAAAAATTAATATATAATTTTTTTTAAGATTTAAAAAAAAAAGATGAAATTTACTTTGTGAACTAAATTTTGGTTAATGTTTTAGAAATAAAAAAAGAGAGAATTAGATAAAAAAAATGATTAAATAGAATAAGTACGCTAAAAAAATGAAAATAAAAGATAATTTTCAACAAATCAATAAATCAATAAAAAAAAGAAAAAAATATGTTGAAAATAAGCAATCACGGGGTAAAATAAGTTAGAGATTTTAGTAATTTAAAATCATTTATAAATATTATAAAAATTTTAAATAAAGAATCCATCAAGTATTATAATAATTTATTTTAGAAACTATTAAGTTCGAAATTACTTTCTTTTATAATATTTTGTTTTCTAAAACTACTCACTTATAATTTTTTTTAAATTACACGTGTAAAATACACTTTGATCAAAAATTGATTCCAAATGCAATTCCGGTAACTTATTCTAACTGGTTTTGAACTTCTTCTCCATTTGTCTAAATAATCATATGTTTCAAAGTTTAAATTGGTTAAGTAACAAATGGAAAAAGAACAAACAAAGAGAGTATAACATAAAGATTTGGAGTTGATCGAAACACAATTTTTTTTTTATGAAAGTGTACAATAAAGAAGTTTATTTAGTAAATGTGTTTATAAGAAATATTTATAGAAACTGAATTTTAATAAAGAATAATTTCTTATTTACGCTTTAAAAAAATAAAAAAAATAAGAAATTCTATTCTACAACAATATTTTTTTATTTTTTTTACATAAAGTCACCACTTTTTGGTTAACAGTTGTACAATAGAATTTTTTATTTTTAAAAAAGAGTAATTTCCCACGTCTTTCTTGTCGGACGTACGACGGTTATAGAATTAAATTGCGTAGGAAAAAAAATGAAAAGATTGATAGAAGAGAACATAAAATTAGAATGTCGGCAAATTAAAGAAAAAAGGATAACATTATTAAATTATTACTTTCTTGAGAAAATATTTTTGTTGATTCCGGCAAAACAAATGACTCAAAATAATTAACCGGGAAGTCAACATCAAAAACTGAAGTGTTTTGGCAAAATGATGTATTTTTCAGGAGAAATATGTAAATCAAGTAACAATTTTATCTTCAAGTGATAGTTAATATAGTTTTTGAATGACAACAATCATTTTAAAAGGTTTTAAAATTCAAATTATACCAACAAATATTAACTTTCATATTTGGATGGTCATCATAAAAACTCCACAGTTAAGCGTGATCAAGTGAAAGTAGTCATGGGATGGATGACCTCCTGTGAATCTTCTCCGAAGCGTACAAGTGTATTATTGGTGAAATGAAATGACGTTTAAACGAATTAGCTTAACTAGCAAATCAAGTATACGGCTCTACATAATTCAATATGTGAAAATATTTGGTTGTAAAAAAAATAATAATATTTTTCATTATCTTAATTTATTTTATATATTCTCGTTTGCCACGAGAATTATTAGCCACGGAAGAAGATGTGGCTAAAAATTATATTTTCGCCACGATATTGTTTTTCCGTGGCTATCACTTAGCCACGGCCACTTGGGCCACGAAAGGTATTCATGTGGCAATTTGCTTTAGCCACAGAAATTTAGCACTTGCGCCACGAATTTTATCGTAGCCCAAATGCTAAATTGTAGTAGTAGTGCGTGTCATGAACCATTTCAACCAAAACCTTAAGGTGATGGTTGAGGCCCATATATTATAGTTATATTCTATTATGCCCCCTCACTCGAATGCCCATTGGGCTTGAAGAGTGGTTAGTGCACATGCTCCCCATACCATGTGAGGGTTTTTTCCACTTGGTGAATTTGTGAGATATTGGGGGCTGCCGGGGTTTGAACTCGTGACCTTCGGTCACACTGGCTCTGATACCATGATAGATGAACTATTTCAACCAAAACCTTATACTGTGAGAGTGTGTTTGTATCACATGATGGTTTGTGTATAATGGATGGTTGGATGCCTTTTATTGTATTGTGTTTCATGTCTCCAAGCTCTTCAAGTGTATGGTCACTAACGGTGAGATGCAAGCCGTTAGTAGCAATATGGTTGCCAAGGTAAGTCTTTTCTAGGTCATGGTTATATGATGATGATATTGTTGATACTCACTTGTTTATATCGCTAATAGGTAATGTTATCTTCTTTTCGGCATGATACCTATGTATGTATGATGATGTATGTTTATATGCTTTAGTTATGTTCGTTTTAATGTGATATGGCTAGGAGAATCCCGAGTTACTCTCCACTGACTGTGGCATTCATGTTTCATTAATGAACATGTACTAGTTGGTGCATTTTTGGGGTGGAGACCGTGTGAGGAAGCGGGCGTTAAATTTCGACGTTTTACCTTGCACTTAGAGTCTAGTTTTCTAGACTCATATTTGTTTTGAGAGACTATGTCTCCCCATTGTAGCTAATTTATTTATTGTTGGTTTGCTTGAAAATTCCTCCTATTATTTCTTTCATGTAAAAAATTTTAAAATCCCGTATTTTCGCTACTACTTTACATGATATGCTTGGTTTACTTTCCGCTTTCACAAGGGTTGTCACAGTTGGTATCAGAGCCTTAACGCTCCCGACGTACACACGTGAAACTCCCATCCTTAAATTTAACTTGACCTATAATAATGAATGAGAGAAGGGTAGAAACTGAGGACCTAAGTTGATAGTCTTCTTGTATATGCTAAATGTTAAGTACTAACCTATTTTGCATTGTTGTTTTGAGAATATGGTGAGACCACGCTTATTCGACAATGCTATCTTGGAGGCCCTTACCCAAGCCCTCCGCAATCAAGAACAGAATGCCAATGCTAATGCTAATGTCGTCCCTATTCACCGTGAAGATCATCATGGAAGCTATGCATGGATTGTTAGTCAGATAGCAAGAAGCAAGGCTAAGACCTATGGTGGGGAGGTAGACCGAACCGAGCTCTCGGAGTGGTTTCGTGAAATAGAAAAGAAATTTGATCTCTTCCAAGTCCAAGAGGGTGACAAAGTTCGGATTGCCTCACAGTTTCTTGTGAAGGAAGCCGACCATTGGTAGATTATCACAAGTCCGGTTACCACTGAAGACGCAAACTTTGGTTTGGATCGTTTCATGAATCTAGTGAAAGATCGCTTCTATCCCATTGAGCTCAAGAAACAAAGGCCAAGAGAGTTCATTGATCTCAAATAACGTGGAATGTCCGCCCAAGAGTTCACTACTTCAATTCAACAAACTTGCTCAGTTTGCCCTAAGGCTAGTGAAAGACGTTAAAGATCGGAAATGCTTCTACCGCAACAAACTAAGTGCTACCTTGGAGAGCATGGCGAGAGGAAGTTCCACAACATTCGTGGATCTTTATGATGATGCCTTATGAGCCGAGACTTCTTTGAGGGCCATCAAGGAAGAAACAAAGGCTAAAGCCCCTTCCTCTTCATCTTTTACTCATCGTCCGCCTTTATGGCAAGAGGCTATTTGTCCCTTCTTCCCCCTCGTTTTCCAACAAGAAGAAATAAATCCTAAGAGGTCAAGCTCCCTCTCAAGCTATGGTTCAAGCTAATGTTCAATCCATTGCTCCAACCAATGTTCAAGCCTAAGGTAGCTTATGCAACGTTTGTAAGAAGCCGTATCACGCACCCCAGAGTTGCTTTCTACAACCGACCCTTGGTGTGTTTGTAAGACGAGCAGACATCTTTTCAACGATTGTCGGGATAGAAAGCTACCTAATAATGCCAAGACAAAGGGTTCTATATATGTCTTGAGTCATGCCAAAGCCGCCGCTCATCCTGAGATCATCACCAGTATGTTTTCAATTCTTGATAGACCTTGCCTTATCTTATTTGATACCGGAGCATCTATGTCCTTTGTGTCTTCTACATTTGCTGACAAACTTAACCTTGAGTCTACCTAAAGCGACGATACCCCGATATACTTATCGTCCGGAGAAATCATTTCTTGCTCCCTTTTTTATCCCGATGTTCCCGTTTCAATGGCAAAAACAATCTTCCCCGCTAACCTTCTTAGATTTCCTCTTGGGGAATTCAACGTTATTTTGGGTATGAATTGGCTAGCTAAGTACTATGCTAGACTCAAGTGTCGAGATCAAAAGATATTTCTTAGGAGTTCTCTAGGTGTTCGAATTACCTACAAGGAAACCTGATCCTAAGTGGGTGTGAAACTTATTTCCGCCTTGAAGTTGGTAATGTTGGAGTAAGTGTCCTCCACAACAGTGCATTTATATAATGAAACTCATTTGGAATAAACGTGGCATGATTAGTATATTATGATACTCCACGTCAGTTGATTAACGTAAATCGGTAACGCTCGGCTGACTAGAGTTTGACGTTATTGTCGTATGACGGCGGTGATCAACTGATCCCTTTAGGTCACACCTATAGGATGAGACCCCAAATAGAATACTAATTATTTGTATACGATACAGTTTAATTAGGGCTTTACATATACTTGGTATGTACGTTTAGTTACAAGAGTTATTTATTGGAAATTGAGTTAGGAACTCATTTCACTTAAGTTTATTAGTCAATTATACGATAACTGACTGAATAAATTTTACGTCTTATTTTAATTCGATTAAATAAGATTTAATTTAGTGATTAATGGTTAATTCATTAAATTAGTTGAGGTTATGTATATATTTTGAGGTAGAGGTAATTAGTTAATTATATTTACAAAGAGTTGTAAAATAAATTAACTGGGCCTTGTGGGACCCATTATATATTGATATAATGATAAAATATCACTTAAAAGTTAAGTATATATTGTTTATTAATTTGTGTCATATAATTGTTATATGATCAAATTAACACTTAATTATACAAGATAATTAAGCATATGATTAATAAGTATTTGTGGGACAAATATCAAAAATCAAAATGGACCATTATAAGTCACAATGGTCCGGTTTTGTGCACATGAAAGATACATGTGTGTTATTCTTTTCTTAACACACAATTCACTATGTTGATAGTGATATACCATCCTAACTTTAATCATTACAGTTTAACCCATACTCCACCTTCTTACACAAGAATAAAATAAGCAAAATTGAGCTCTCTTGGAGCTCATGTCATCCGGCCATATGGCCTTTATATTGACCAAAAGTTGTTCAATTTTGCATGCTTCTTCACTTGCTCATTTTTCTTACTTCTATCACTACTCAACTTCTCACTAAACTCTCTATATACACTAATATTCTCTACATATTACTAGTGTAGTAATACAATAATATTAGTAGTATTTATCTTACTTATTATCTAGTTAATAATAAGCTAAGATTATTTGGGTTTAATCTTGGGTGCAACAAGAAAGAGACCTTCTACTTTGGAGGTTGTTTTATGGAGGATCATCCACTAACTACATGCTCAACAACAATAAGAAGGAGTTCTTATTGTGCCCCATTTTGGCCGAAAATTCCCATTGTAAGGAAATTTCATCTTATCTTTATATTTATGCTTTTATATTTGTATGCATGATAACTAGATCCTAAATCATTAAGTTAATGTAATTTAATGAACTAATTAGAGAAGTCTAATTAGAGGTCTAGGACTTTCATGTGGTATCAGAGCTCAATTGTTACATGCATGTTGATTTTAATAATTAAAATCGAGTTATACGATAACTTGGGTAAAATTGAAAAAATGTGTTAAAACTGGTTTGCACGAAATTTTTGATTTGCATGCATACCTACTCACCGCAAAATGGTTGTGGTCCAATTTGGTGATTTGTGGGATTAATTTGCTATTTATTTTGATTTATCATGTTAACATGCATTTTTTATGTTCAAAGTTAACTAAAACTATTTTCATGTTGATTTTGGCCATGAAATTTTTATATGGTCTCACATGCATGTTCTACATACTTTATGTAAAATTTCGTAACTTTTAATTAAGTTTTGCATGATTATTGAATTTTATAAGATAAAAGTCAATAACGTGAGATTATTATGTTCATAAAATTGAAACGTCCTTTTATGGTATCGAACTTTTTTGGTACATTTTATAATATGATTTATATCATCTTGGTGAAATGTTGTAATTTATTTCACTATTTTACTTAATTTATTGGTTTTTATTTGATAAAACCGATAAATTATAAGTTATTTGTTCATAAAATGAATTCAAAATTTTTGAGCAAATGTTTCTGGTTTTTAGAGTTCCTACAAATGTTCCATAATGTACAAAATGTTTGGTTTCAAATTTTTATGGTTTTTATATTTTATTTTGGGTTTATTTTATAATTGTTATGATTAAACCCCTATATTTAGCAAATACGATCAATTAGAACTAATTAAATACAAAGAAAGTTAGTGGGGACTAATTTTGAGTTCTAAATCAGTTTAGATAATTAGTTTGATCTTAAATACGATTTAAGTGTTGATTAGTTATTTTTAATGGTTAAAAATCGATAAAATCCATAAAACCAAGCTAGAATGAGCATGATAAGTATTAAGGGCGATTTTGGTATGCTTTATACAACATTTTATTTATGTTGTTATTATTTAATGAATGAATGTCATTTGTTTAATTTTTTAATGCAAGTTATACCTAGTATGGCCTAGATTATTTTAATCGGTATTACCCGTAATGTAAGGGAATACCGATTCGGTTGTAATCTTATTTGCGATCTCGTATCGCCGTTTGTAATAATTTCATTTCATTTTTAGATCAAATGTATAATAGAAATTTTATTTTTATCTTTTGTGATTAATTATTATTAAGACGAAGATTCCCGAAGTCGGTGTTCGAAAAGACGGTGCCTTTTTGGAGCGTGTTCCATGAAGAGGCAAGGGGCCTAGGAGTTGGTTTCCGATTTTGTAATCTACTAGTTAATTAGATTAGCTAGGTGGCCATACTAGGATTTATTATTTGCTTGCTTTATGTTTTTTCGCACATGCCAAAATCGCCAACATGCATTTTTATTTCTCGATTGTCAATTCAAAGTTATTCAAAATTCACCGACTTAGTTCGCTTATAGGGAATTAATAACTAAATTGACAAGACCTCTCACATGACTTAAAAAATTGAGATTAGCCTTACCAATTAGTAACACCTATGAATCCCGTGTTCATTATGGCTACCACGCTCATGGGTCCCTTTTTTACCTCGGGTAAGTAGGGTGATACGATCACAAGCTAAATTGGATTGTACTCAACGAGATAAGCGTTCTCTTGAGACTATGAGATGGATTTAGTTGAAATCCGTCAACCAAGAGTTCTAAGGGTCGAACTAGTCAAGTATTGACTTACCATTTTTAGATAAAGGTAGCATACGATGACTATTTTTGTCTAAAGATGGGTCTTGGAATCACTTATATAATTTCGTGAGGGGTCATTATATGAGTGGCTTGTTTAAAATTGTTTTACAAGTAAATTATATATGAGCAATGAATGTTTATTTTCCGTTGATATTTATTTTATTCGCGCAATGACAAATATTTCTTCCTTCTACGAACTCGTAAATCCGTTCAATCGTGAATAGGAGTTTCCATTAATTTATACTGTATCATTTTTTATTGCAATTTAAATCTCCGTTTAAACCACCATAGCTTTTTTTTTTTTTTGACAGATGTAAATGATAACGTTTTACTACTTAATAGCTCTAGCAGCTAGCGCATGAGACATTTTATTACAGGATATCGGAACGAAACTAATACAGAGACAATGAAAAGACATACTAATAAAACCAATTTCTTCAATAATGGACTTGTTCCTGAAATCTGGTCTCGAGAGCTTTAGAATTTGAGAGACAGCCCTTAAACAATCAGATAAAATAGTCACATGAAGAAACCCATTGGAAATAGCCCATTTCAATCCTTCTTTAATAGCCTGAATTTCTGCCTGTTCCGAGTTTTGGGAGAGCACATGACCCTTAAAGCAAGAGACAAAATCTCCATCAAACCTTTTAAGCACCCAACCGAATCCAGCATCAAAGGAAGGCTTCCAAGCCGCATCAACAAAAAGTCTATCCAAATGACAATCAGCAGAAGCTATCCCAATAAGATTGAAAATAGTCCCACTTTTAATCTTAGATACCTCCATATCAATATTTTGAAGATAGAGCCGCTCTACCCTATTCACTCACTCTTTTTGAGCAGTACTTTCCAAAGCAGAAGCAAGTAAATTTTCGTAGAGAAAGATAGCATTATCTAATTCCCAGGAATTTCTAAATAAAGCATTGTTCCGGGTAACCCAAATAGACCAGACTGTCGAAAGAAAGGATAAAACAGGAACCGGATCCAGTTAATAATCCACTCTCGAAAATCAATTCCACCATCCAAATCTGATCGAATACCCAATTTACTACCTGCCCACATTCTTTTGGCAAAATGGCAATCTCTAAAAATATGGGCCGCAGATTCAATGAATTGGTCATCACAAAAACAACAACAGTTATGAAGACCAATACCTCTTCTCTCAAATTCACTCCCAACCGCTAAGGAGTTAGTAATAATCTTCCAAATCAGAATTGTCCAAGACTTAGGACCTGGAAGCCTCCATAAATATTTTCTAATGAACATACGGATACCTGTAGAAATTCTGGATTTATCTTTAAGAGAAGCAGACTTATTCCAATTTGAATTCAGAGCTTTAGAATATCCACTTCTAACTGTAAATTCACCATGAGATGTCAATCTCCAAAAACCAACATCTTCCTTAGCCGATTGGCTCAGTGGAATAGCAAGGATTTTAGAGGCCGATGAAGGACTAAAAAGAGCGATTATCATATCTCTATTCCAACCAAAAGAAGAGTTAATTAAGTTTTTAATTTTCAGATCAACAAGTGAAGGATAACCATCAAGAAGACTAGGATGAGCCGGCAAAGCATAATCTCCATCAGTCCATTTAAAATGCCACACATTTAACTCTGAGAAAGGACCCACTTGCCAAACAACATCATCATCAAAAATTTCTAATCCCCAAAAAATACCTTTACCAATCCAGTTAACAAATTTAGGGGCATTCCAATTACATGAGGCATTATTAAGAATCTTACCAGGTTTAAAATTGTCCAAATTATATTTCAACCCAATAGTACGACTAATGAGAGAAGATGATGGCTGAAAGATATTTCATCCAGTTTTAGCAAGAAGAGCCTTATTAAAGCATAAGACCTTATGAATTCCAAGCCCACCCATACCTTTAGGTTGATTGAGGAATAACTTACTACACCAACTGATACCCTGCGATCTTTTCAGTCCCTTCCACCAAAAATGTGACAAAAGAGAATCAATTCTTGAAGCCACACTTACCGGTAATTTGAAAACCGATAGAATAAAAGTTGAGAGAGAAAAAAGGATTGAAGAGATCAAAGTGAGTCTACCAGCTTGAGAGAGAAGTATTCCATTCCAAGAAGATATTCTTCTAAAAATATTATCTATTATATATCTGAAAATATACTTTTTTGATTTCCTCCTGTCAATTCCAATATCTGTGGGGGCTCCCAAATATTTTCCCATCGAAGAAGAGCCATTAACATTGATGGTCTCGTAACAATCCTTAGCAAATGATAAAGTTGTATTAGGACTTACTAGAATTGCAGACTTATTCTTGTTAATCATTTGTCCTGAGGCTTTGCAATATTGATCAATTATTTTATTCAACTCTCGGCAAGAATTAGAATTCCCTTCGATGAAAAAAATAGAGTCATCTGCAAATAATAGATGGGTGATAGCTTCCGATCTTCTAGAAATCTTAATGCCTTTAAAAAGAACATTAGCTTCAGCGTGAACAATATTCTGAGATAGGATTTCAGTACAAATTACAAAAATATACGGAGATAAGGGATCCCCTTGTCTTAACCCACCCTTAGGAATTATTCTTTTAGAAGGAACCCCGTTCACAAGAATCTCGTACGAAACAGAAGAAATACATTTCATAATGAGAGAGATAAAACTCAGCGGAAATCCTAAGGCATAGAGAGAGCCTTGAATAAAATTCCAACTCATACGAGTATAAGCCTTACTCATATCTGCCTTAAAGGCCATTCTTTGCCTTTTCCTTTTTGCGGAACTTGTAATAGTATGAAATAATTCATTAGCAATCAGAATATTATCAGAAATAATTCTTCCAGGGATAAAAGCATTCTGGAACTCTCCCACAACCTTCCCAATAATTCTTTTCATCCTATTAGTAATGCACTTTGTAATTATCTTCATGATGTTATTACATAGAATAATAGGTCTAAAATGTTCTACCAATTCAGGGGAAGAAATTTTCGGTATTAAAGTAATGAAGGTTCTATTCAGTTCCTTCAGAATTTGATTACCATTAAGGATACTCAGGGCAGCTGAAGTGACGTCGTTTTTAATAAAATGCCAACATTTGTGATAGAAAATAGCAGGGATTCCATCAGGACCAGGAGACTTTAAAGGGCCAAGTTGGAACACAGCTGTACGAACCTCTTTAGAAGTAAAAGGCTTAGATAAATAGTCACAGTCATCCTGGTTCAGCTTTGATGTAATACCACTAAAGGTAGAGATCTCTTCAGACATGAAGACATCAAAAGGCAAACTATCACTACTAGCTTGAAACAAATCAGCATAGTAAGAATCAAACGAGTTTCGGATAGTCTCTTCATCGAAACACCATTGTCCCTGTTCCATGATCAGGCCCTTAATGAAATTCCTTCCAGATCTACCCTTTACATAATTAAAGAAATATTTTGAACATGAATCCCCATCCTTAATCCATTTAATTTTAGCACGTTGCTTCTAGTAAATACCAATAGACGCATCAAATTCTCTAACCTTTGCGTCCATTGAAAGAAAATAAGAAATATCACCATTATTTGTACCTAATTCGATTCCTTTTTCCAATTCTTTATCAAAATCAGTCCATTTACAATTCCATTCAGACTTCTTAGATAAGGTCCATCTTTTGATACCTGAACGATCTCTGGATAATTTTCGCACTAGACCGTAAGCGGAAGAACCATATACTGGTAACTTCCAGTCCCTTTGAACCTGAATCAAACATTCTTTAAATTCCAAACTCCATGCTTCAATTTTATAAGGTCTTCCTTTTTTAGAGAGTAATAAATCAGAATCAAAAATAATAGGGCCATGACCTGAGATCTGAGTTGGTAAATGAAGAACTCCCGAATTAGGAAATAAGCTGTTCCAATCCCATGATCCCAAGGCTTTGTCTAATCTTTCAAATATTAAATCATTTAAGTTCCTTTTATTGCACCAGGAAAACTTAGGACCTTTAAATTGAATATCCATAAGATCATGGCCTAGTTTCCAATTTCTGAAACATTCAATACCCCGTATAGATCTTGAGGAGCCTCCAAACTTATCTTCTTGATATTCCACTTGATTGAAATCTCCCAATAAAATATAAGGTTTAGTAAAGGAGTCCAACCATATACTTAATGAATTCCAGATAGATTCCCGCTTATGCCAAATAGATTCACCGTAAAAAAGACAAAGATACCAAGAAACTTCATTACATTGCATAACTTCAACAATAATGAAATTTTGACAAACCCATAATAACCGATACAACTCCGAACTTCTAAAGCCAAACCATAACCCTCCCTTGGTGCCTATTGCATCAACTCCAAAACTACAAGGGAATACATTTCTAAAGATTAAATCAACTGACGAAGAACTACATTTTGTTTCAATAAGAAATAAGAAATCAAAGAAACTAGAAGCTAATATCGCTCTTATTTTTGGAATAATAGGGGCGAGCGGATTATTAAGACCCCTACAATTCCAAGAGAGGCCCTTCATGATAACTTAGTGGATTGAGAAAGGTCAATCCCCGCAACACCAGTTCCATCAGATTCTTCAGAGGAAAAAATTATCATCTCGAAATCATTGATCCCAATGTGAAACCCTCCTTGATTACCAACTGAAGAATCAGAAGGCAGCTCCAGGACACTTGCTGTTCTCTTAAGTACAGATGAAGCACTATCAAACTCGTCATCATAGCAATAAAGCTCAGGTTTTGTTGCTGAAATACAACCAGGAGCTGAGAATGCCTTCCTTTTTACCCCACTATTTGAAGAAACATTAACATCAGACACCATGTGAAGACACTCATCACCACCACAAAACTTACGAAGTTGATTGATACATTTACCCTTTCCAAATCCTCCTTTAACCATAGAAGTATTATCACCATTCACCCCAGAATCAGAATAAACCTGCAGCAGTTTAACACTAGACCCTATGTGATCCTGTACATCCTCACTCACTCTCCCTTTTTCCTTAAGCAAACCTGGATGAGCACAAGCCAATGAAGAATATAAACTGACACTGAAAGAAGCATATCTCTTGTCAACACCAGGGATAGAAAGGTACGATACACTTTTACCAGTTATAATATTAACACTAGATCTAGGAGGGCAATCACTATCTTTTATATTTCTCCCAATCCCCCCTTCACCAATGATCACACCAACATCCCCAGAGAGGGGACTAAGGACCTCCATAGCATCACAGAAAGAAGAACCTTTTGATGAGGAAGATTTAGATCCCTTTGAATCAGAAGAAGAATCTGAAGGCTCTTCTGAATGCCCAGAGCTATCAGTGGCAGAAAAGTCTGCAGAGACCTCAGACTCAAGAGCAAGATTAAGACCACCAGAAGAAAACTCATTCACATTCCTAACTGAATCCTGGAAAATCGCATTATCAGGTTCATAATCAATGCCCTCAGGGGGCACTAGCTCATTCATATTATCCTCAATAGAATTATTCTCCCCATCAACTTGAATAACCTGGTTTAAATCCACATATGGTTCTTGGTTCACCAGATTCTCCAAATCTTTCATATGTTCAGGAGTACTCACAGGCTCATGAAAATTGAATGGTAAATTAGAAGGTGCATTGAAAAATTGGCCGTACCCTTGACCTTTATTATCCAGCTCAATAATATTCCTTCTAGCTTCCACTCTCGCCATAATAGAACCAAGAAAAAATGCTTCCTGATTGAACTCATATTCCCTCTCCCCATGTCCAGCATGACCATCATAAGGGTCACCAAATATCCAGTCCACATTCTGTGCATTTGCAGGGCCCTGATTATCATCATCATTATCTCCTCCAGCTTCATTAATAGGAACTTGATGATTCCCAGCCTCATCAAAAGCTCCATTAACCACAGAAATAGTAGGAGCAGCAAGTACAGTATCACCAACCTCATCAAGAGCATTTACAGAAACACCATTCCCATTATAACCAATACCTTCCTCTCCATTAACATCATAAATTAGGAAACCCCCATTAGCATTATCATCACCATTGACCATATTCCCCTCAATCTCATGAAATCCATTGGATCCTTCTTCATTAAAAATACCAAGATTAGGCCCATTCAAGACCCCATTAGCGTCAGTCTCCATAGGCTGAGAAGCACCCTGAGAATGAAGAACTACATTCACTAAACCTTCCCTGATATTAGAATTATTAAAATTATTCTCCTCAGCAGCCATATCAACACCCAAATCTCCAGCTTGATTATTTTCATCCATGAATTGAGCATTAGCCTCCATCATAACATTGTCACCACTTTCATTGTCATATATCACAGGACAAGTAAAGGGGAGCGCATGAATAGCAAATTCCATACCTGGGTAAATACGACCACCATCCACAAGCCCAAGGTCAAAATCAATAACCCTTTCAGATAAGAAATCTGCCAGGGCAGAAATACCAGAAGGACACCCCAACCTGACTCTTGAAGTGGCATACCTTGTAGTAGAAGGCAAAGCCCTTAAATCAAGATTAAACATTGTAAAATTGTAACGATTTTGAAAGACAACAAAGCCTCGATCATTCATCCTTTCCAGAGTATTACTAATATTAGAAGTAATACTTGCAATATTATCAGAACACATTGATACTTTATGACCAATTTTTCCACAACGAGCACAATACTTAAATACCTCTTCATACTTGAACTTGATCCATAGAAGATTATTACCACCACAGAGCAAATAAAAGCCAGGGATTAAAGGATCGTTAAGCATAATATTCACTCTAATCCTCAAATAGTCATGATAAGGAACAAGACCAAACTCTTCCACATAGAAATTCCCCCCAAACAACTGGCCCACAATATTAGCAATGTTAGTGTTCAGATATTCAAATGGGAGACCACAAATCCGAACCCATAATTTAGCTGACGGAAATCTGACCGTATGAGGAATCATACCAGGCAGCCATTTCTGGAGAACCATAAGAGCACCATCCAAGACAATAACATTGCGTCTAAGCAAATCATGAAGATCTTGAGGGCTTTCAAAATGAATAACATAAATATCACCTACTCTGTAAACAGAAGTATGGCCCCTAGTCACCCAATTATCTTCAATCATTCTGTTAACATTATAGGCTCTAAAAAGCCTGTAATCAACCAGAAATCCCAACAAACATTTGCTCCAGAAACTGAAAGAATTCCCCAAATGGTCAGGATTAGGGGAGACAATTCCTCCAGCTCTAGGGAATCTCCATTCACTGAATAACTGAGGATTAGCCTCACCCGCACTCTGGAAATTTATATTATTATGGATATTCTCCCGCTCCTTATTAAATTCTTGAGAGAAATAATGATAACGAAGATCCATATTTAAGACAAATTGTTAGAAGAAGATTAGTAAGAGAATAACAAATGAGACAATAAATTTGTAATTAATTGCACAGAAAGATGCAGAAGAAAAACAGAGTAATAACTCCTTTTATAACGAGAAGAACCGTAGCCTCCAAGGACCTGCAAAACCAACAAAATAGAGAAGATAAAAGTAATTATTGCAAGAACTAGGCAGATATTGGTCTCATGCAGGATGCCCAATGGAGAAAAGCTTTCCAGAAATGATTATGAAGAACTTCACACGCTAAACCATAAATAAGCCAATAATAAGGCAAATAGGAAATGATTAGTCTAGATAGAAGAAACGAATGGAGAAAGAACTCAGAGAACTGCAACATTCCCAGCTCCAAGAAAACCTTGAGGCCCATGGTAAAAGATGATTGGCTAGGAGAAACTAAAAAGACAATTTTTTAGAAGATCTTAATGATTAACTACTCATAGACCAAATCAATATCCAGAATTAAAATGATCACTAATAAGAGTAGAGCTTTAATCAGATCAAACGGTGAAGAACACAAGATAATTTATGAACCTTCCTTGTGAAGACAAGGAAACTCTCTTAAGAGAGACAGACCTTCTCTCTAGGTTAGAGAGAAGTAGGTTATTTCCAATATTTTACAATAAAAATTAAACCACCATAGCTAATGACAAAATGAATTTTCTTTTTGATCCTCATATTCACCATTGCAAATATCTCTTATGAAGAGTATATGAATAAGTCACACTTAGTCAAAAACGTTTTGATTTTGTTTTAGTGACGTTTTCTTATTACAACGGTGCACCAATCTTTTTGCTCCAACGAAAATATTTATAATTTTTTTTGGTATGTCGTCATAATGCTCCTTATCGAGGCTTACCTCAAAAGAGGCCAAATCAGTTGGGACGACTAAGTTAATCGATTTATTTAAAATAGTGAATAACCAAATACCGTAGTCACTTCATGAAAGGTTTATCCTTTTGAAGGTAAAACCATGAATAAAATGAAGAAAAGTCTTCATTATATTTCTAATCTATTGGTCTAAATGGAGATTCATGAAAGTGAGTGGGAGCTCTAGGAAAGATGTTTTATTCTTGATTGTTAAGAATATGACGAGGTTCAAGAGTAGGTTGACACGATGTTGGCTCAAGGCAAGGGAAAAAGGCAAGGCTATTTTGAATAGTAAAGTCAGAATCCAAGCAAGGTGTCGAACCCAACCTTTGATGATTCTATTTTACAGTGTAAGACAATAGAAAAGAATTTACCCCAAGTTTTTTAAAGAGTTAGAAATTGGGTGTACTATTTTCAACCATAATATCTATATGATCGACATTATGGCAAGAGGCCATTTGTCAAGAGGCCATTTGTCCCTTCTTCCCCCTCTTCATCTTTTACTCGTCGTCCGCCTTTATGGCAAGATGCCATTTGTCCCTTCTTCTTCCTCGTTTTCCAACAAGAAGAAATAAATCCTAAGAGGTCAAGCTCCCTCTCAAGCTATGGTTCAAGCTAATGCTCAAGCCATTGCTCCAACCAATGTTCAAGCCTAAAGTAGCTTATGCAACGTTTGTAAGAAGCCGTAACAGGCACCCCGGTGTTGCTTTCTACAACCGACCCTTGGTGTGCTATTTTTGGAAGATGAGCAGACATCTTTTCCACGATTTTCGGGATAGAAAGCTACCTAAGAATGCCAAAACAAAGGGTTCTATATATGTCTCGAGTCATGCCGAAGCCGCCGCTCTTCCCGAGATCATCATCAGTATGTTTTCAATTCTTGATAGACCTTGCCTTATCTTATTTGATACCAGAGCATCTATGTCCTTTGTGTCTTCTACATTTCTTGACAAACTTAATCATTTCTTGCTCCATTTTTTATCCCGATGTTCCCGTTTCAATTGCAAAAACAATCTTCCCCGCTAACCTTCTTAGATTTCCTCTTGGGGAATTCAACGTTATTTTGGGTATGAATTGGCTATCTAAGTACTATGCTAGACTCAAGTGTCGAGATCAAAAGATATTTCTTAGGATTTCTCTAGGTGTTCGAATTATCTACAAGGGAACTCGATCCTAAGTGGGTGTGAAACTTATTTCCGCCTTGAAGTTGGTAATGTTGGAGTAAGTGTCCTCCACAATAGTGCATTTATATAATGAAACTCATTTGGAATATACGTGGCATGATTAGTATATTATGATACTCCACGTCAGTTGATTAACGTAAATCGGTAATGCTCGGGTGACTAGAGTTTGACGTTATTGTCGTATGACGGCGGTGATCAACTGATCCCTTTAGGTCACACCTATAGGATGAGACCCAAATAGAATACTATTTATTTGTATACGATACAGTTTAATTAGGGGATTACATATATTTTATATGTACGTTTAGTTACGAGAGTTATTTATTGGAAATTGAGTTAGGAACTCATTTCACTTAAGTTTATTAGTCAATTATACGATAACTGACTGAATAAATTTTACGTCTTTTTTTAATACGATTAAATAAGATTTAATTTAGTGATTAATCGTTAATTCATTAAATTAGTTGAGGTTATGTATATATTTTGAGGTAGAGGTAATTAGTTAATTATATTTACAAAGAGTTTTAAAATAAATTAATTAGGCCTTGTGGGACCCATTATATATTGATATAATGATAAAATATCACTTAAAAGTTAAGTACATATTGTTTATTAATTTGTGTCATATAATTGTTATATCATCAAATTAACACTTAATTATACAAGATAATTAAACATATGATTAATAAGTATTTGTGGGACAAATATCAAAAATCAAAATGGACCATTATAAGTCACAATGGTCCGATTTTGTGCACATGGAAGATACATGTGTATTATTATTTTCTGAACACACAATTCACTATGTTGATAGTGATATATCATCCTAGCTTTAATCATTACTACTTAACCCATACTCCACCTTCTTACACAAAAATAAAATAAGCAAAATTGAGCCCTCTTGGAGCTCATGTTATCCGGCCATATGGCTTTTATATTGACCAAAAGTTGTTCAATTTTGCATGCTTCTTCACTTGCTTATTTTTCTTACTTCTATCACTACTCAACTTCTCACTAAACTCTCTATATACACTAATATTCTCTACATATTACTAGTGTAGTAATACAATAATATTAGTAGTATTTATCTTACTTATTATCTAGTTAATAATAAGCTAAGATTATTTGGGTTTAATCTTGGGTGCAACAACAAGAAGACCTTCTACTTTGGAGGTTGTTTTTTGGAGGATCATCCACTAATTACATGCTCAAGAACAATAAGAAGGTGGTCTTATTATGCCCCATTGCGGCCGAAAATTCCCATTGAAAGGAAATTTCATCTTATCTTTATATTTATGCTTTTATATTTGCATGCATGATAACTAGATCATAAATATTTAAATTAATATAATTTAATGAACTAATTAGAGGAGTCTAATTAGAGGTCTAGGACTTTCAGGTAAGTATGGCGAGAAAGGTTTACCAAGCTTTATGATGTATGGTGACATCCTCCCCCACTTCTTTACCTAATATTGAAGATGTACCCGTGGTTTGTGACTTTCCCGATGTTTTTCCCGAAGAGTTGCATGGGATTCCTCCTGAGCGTGATGTGGAGTTTTCTATTGACCTTGTACCAGGAACCGAAGAGTTGCCTGAGATTCCCTCTTACTGCATGGCTCCTACCGAATTGAAGGAGTTGAGGAAAAAACTCGAGGAGAGGATCGAGAAGGGTTTTATCTGCCCGAGTGCCTCTACTTGGGGTGCTCCAGTGCTCTTTGTGAAGAAAAAGGATGGTTCTATGTAGCTTTAATGACTTGTCTAAGACTTTTAAGTTTGTTGTGACCTAACCTTTTGGATTTAAGAGTTTGATAGCATTATTGTTGTCTTGTGGATCATGCTTATGGGAGATTAGCTAGTGTAAGTAAGAATGTTTGAATGAGACATTGAGTGGTGAAATGTTTGTGAGGCGAAGTGATTTCTTGTAGAAGGGATATTGTGTGTTTTGGTATGGCTTGATGGAAATTATTGGGCTCTAATTGATCAGGCCTGTCGCAAGCCCGATGCAAAGATAAATTACCCAGACTAGGCTAATAACAAATTAATGTAATTAGGGAAGTAGGGGTCGATCCTCAGGGAGATGGTGTTTCCTATGGATTGTGAATTGTCTCACAATTGAGTTTTATCTAATGATTTTCTGGGTTTTGGATTTGGTGATGTCTAAACTAATAAAGAACATAAATAAAAACAAAACAAACTGAAATGGAAACGATAAAGCAGATAATAAATTAACAATAATGAGAAGCATCTAGGGAAATAGGTTCACCCATGTAGATTGACATATTAATGAAATTGGATTTAGGATATGCAAATAATTCATTGAGCGTTCGTAAGAATGGTGTGTTCATTACAATCATAGATCAGATGGTCTAGCAGGCTTTTAGTGCGATTTACTAGGTCTTAATCCACCATGTCACGCTTTGTCTATTCAGTTCCTGTATATCTACCTTGAAAAAGAATTCCATACTAGTCAATGATTGTCATCAAGAATCGTCAACTATCGTTAAAGTCCAAACATGCATAGACACAATGTTTTAAAAGCACAATTTCCTTTATCCAATTATCATATTTTAATCAATCTAACATGGCTACCCTACACCCTAGAAAGGTGACTACTCACTCATGGTTATGTTGATATTAACAATGAAAGTTGAGGTAAGCATATTTAGTTGAATTTGACAATAATTTAGACTCTCTATGTGGCGATAATAACGACGCTATATGACAATCTAAGAAATGAAACTATGATTATAACAACATAAAAACGAATCTAAATGATACGAATAGAAAATGACAATCAAATGGAAAACAAATAAGAACGATAAACAAAGGATAAATGGGGAATACCTAGGTGACGATCAACGATGAAAGTGATAACAATAATAGAAATCCCTCGCATAGAAATACCGTACTTTGAATTACAACTCTTGAACCCAACTAAGTAGATGCAAGAGATTGAAATTCTTATTGAACTATTCTAATGTTTTGATACGAAATAGACGAAAGTAAACTATAACAAAAGACAAAAATAGAAGAGAATCTAAACTAGAAAGACTAAAGCTAAAAAGAAATATAAGACAAGATTGTGTAAGAAAATGTATATGATGTATATGATGTTGGATGATGATATGAGGGGCTTGGCACATCTATTTATAGTATTAGGGTTTCGTGGAGAAGAGGTCGGGCAATAAATACATAGGTCAAAAATAGGATGAAGGAGCCGCAATGCACTGAGCAGCAGGAATACCCGATCGGGTATTCCACTTACCCGATCGGGTAAGTCGTCTTCTGGAAGCTCTTGACTAACTCTTCAACTTCTTTCGCTTTGACTTGACTTACAACATCCCCCTTGACTCTACAATCGGGTTTGTTGCTTGGATATGATGCAAAGCGATGAATTCTCCCGTCTAATTGATTGGTCTTCCGACAACTACAAAACCGTCTTTGCTTCTTCTCTCCCTTAAGTTAGTGAACCTTCTCGAAATGCCTTACACATGGTCAAGCTTGCATCTTCAAATCGTCGGGTTCTAGGCAAATGGTCGGAAATATAGAAAAAGGGCGTAGAAACGTCACTTTCCCTACAAAACAAGTTAGAACACAGGAATTCGCCTAGAAGACGATATTACCTCACAAAATGGCTTAACATAGCACAAATGACATACAAAACCGGGCTAAAGTGGGGGTTAAAATCATACAAATATTCATTTATCAAACTCCCCCAAGCTAAACCTTTGCTTGTCCTCAAGCAAACATAACAAACAATACCAGGACAAGGCTGCAAGCATTGGCTACCAGACCATCAAGAAACAAATCTCAATATAAAGCTTTGAAAACATAATGAATCATAACCCAAAAGCAACGTGAGCAAGAATGATACATAGACATGGCTGAGATTTACATAACGGCGTAGCACAAAGAATTTCACTACAGATTTTCGGCTCTTGCATGATCTTTTGACAAATGGACTCTCACGGCACACTCGAACACTCAATGTATGTAAAAGGTGAATTCTTTATGTGTAAATGTTTTTGAGACACTCACCTATCTACGACTCATGAAAATGTGTCCGCAGTCTAATATGGTAAACAATTCAAAACACAAGTCAAAGATCACAATGCACATAGAAAAGAAGCCGAAAAATGAGAAGAAGGCTTTGGGAAATGGGTGAAAGGTGGACAAATAGTTATGGTCATGTGAAGGTTATAGTGAGCTAGCAACTGACCAATGATAAATGAAAACTCAATCCAAACTTTCGATTAATTCCCAGAAAACGAATGATGAAGCCAGAAGTAACAATTTGGCTTTTTCCACACGAAACACAAGAGTGAACTCCTTCTATATATTGACTTTTTTAGGAGATACTCACAACTTCTTCTTTTATTTCTTTTCTTTCTTTTTTTTTCTTTTTCGATTTTTCGATTCTCTTTTTTTTTCATTTTTCTTTTCTGAACACAACTTCACTTCTTGAACTTTTCGTTTTCCCAATTCACTTTGACAGATAAGAACAAATCTTCTCAAAAGAGCACCCACACACCATAGTCTAGCTACTAGCTCAAAAGGTAGGCAGTTTTTATTTGTAGCTATTATTTTGTAAAGCACTTGTATGAAGGGGCTAATTTTTGAAGGGCAAATTAAAGTGAAAAAGGCTTCAAATCTTAGTGAATCATGAATGCAATGCTTATAGAAATGAAATGAGAACCATACTTATGCGTTTTGACATGACACACATCACAAGGAGAACTACACACACCTAGATGAGACTGGGTATAGATGTACCAGTCTAAGGAGGTTCTATCTTACAATATATGTAACTTGCCAAATGTCAAGATCAAGCGTACTCATCTATAGATTCATCCCATGCCTACTGTGTACAAGACTTCCCCATGTATGCACAATTCAATGAATATTGAATCATTATCTTTTGAAAGCTCTAAGTTTGGGAAATGTAACATGATAGCATAGTAAACAAGCAAGCAAAGCATGAAAAGCATTCAATTGTGTTCAAAAATTTTTAAATTTTCTCAAGAATCTTCTCTTTCTTATTCAAAATTTGAAAAATATAGTTAAAATACAAAATGGGAAATATGCAATCCCTCCCCCAAGCTAAACATCACATTGTCCTCAATGTGAGCACAAAAGCTAAATATGCAATGAGACGCTTAATGGGAAGAAAGGAAAAATGAAAGAAGAATGAAGCTTACTAGTCAGTGCGGACTCCCCCAAGCTAGTCTTTTGGACTTTTGACAAGGAAGGTCGTCATGGATTCTTCAAAAATTCTTTCATCTGCAAAGAAATCTAACAAAACAACGTAAAAGGGAAAAACAAAAATAAAAATGCAAAAAAAAAAGGAAAACACGGGTTGCCTCCCGAGAAGCGCTTGTTTAACGTCTTGCTCGACGAATTTTTCTATAAAATCATTGGGTTGAGGATGGACGCTCCGTATAGACAATATCTAAACATCCGATGATAGAATTGCTATAATAGAGTTTCAGTCTGTGTCCATTAACTTTGAATTTCTCACCATTGCTAGTCATTAGTTCCACATAGCCGTACTTGCTCACATATGTGACAGTGAATGGTCCAGACCATCGGGAACGAAGTTTTCCCGGAAAAATTTTCAGACGGGAGTTGAAAAGAAGTACTTGGTCACCGACATTAAATTCTTCTTAATTATCCTCTTGTCGTGCCAACGCTTCGTTTTTTCCTTATAAATCCTAGAATTCTCATAAGCTTGCAAACGAAATTCCTCTAGCTCATTGAGTTGCAAGAGTCTCCTATCAGCGCTAAGCTTAGTGTCTAAATTTAGTTCTTTGATAGCCCAGTAAGCTTTATACTCTAACTCGACAGGAAGATGACAAGCCTTTCCATAAACCAATCGATAAGGAGATGTTCCAATCGGGGTTTTGAAAGCTGTGCGATAAGCCCACAAGGTGTCATCGAGCTTATTACTCCAATCAGTTCTAGATCTTGAGACTACTTTTTGAAGAATTGTTTTCAACTCTCTATTTGAGACTTCTACTTGACCGCTGGTCTGGGGATGGTAGGCTAATCCTCGTCTGTGATACACACCATATTTAGCAAGCAGAGTATCTAACTGCTTTTCTCCAAAATGAGTTCCTCGATCACTAATCACGGCTCTGGGTACACCAAAACGTGGAAATATGCTCTTCTTAAATAGCCGTATCACAGCTCTAGCATCATTAGTGGGAGTGGCGATTGCTTCTACCCACTTGGAAACATAGTCAACAACGACTAAGATGTAACGATTTCCGTTAGAAGAAGGGAATGGTCCTTGATAGTCAATACCCCAGACATCGAATATTGCAACTTCTAATATGCCGTTTTGAGGCATCTCATGTCTCTTGGATATTTGATCCATTCATTGACAAGCATCACAAGCCATAACAAAGTCTTTTGAATCTTTAAACATCAAGGGCCAGAAAAACCCGGATTGTAGACCTTTGGCTACGGTCTTGGATGGACCATGATGACCACCATAAGCAGATGAGTGGCATCCTTCTAAAACTCCTTTAACTTCCCACTGAGGGATACATCGTCTATAAAGACCATCCGAACATTGCTTGAAAAGATAAGGGTCATCCCAAACGAAGAATTTTGCATCATGCAAAAATCGTTTCCTTTGGTTATAAGAAAGGTCAGAAGGTAGCTGTCGACTGACGAGAAAATTGGCCATACCAGCATACCAAGGAGAAGAGTCAGTAATCGCCATTAATGAATCATCAGCAAACGAATCATTAATGGGTGTTGGCAGTCCTATTTCAGTTACTCTTATCCTTGAAAGATGGTCAGCGACTACATTTTCTGCTCCTTTTTTATCCCGGATCTCTAGATCGAACTCTTGAAGGAGTAAGATCCATCGGATAAGCCGAGGTTTTGCCTCTTTCTTTGAAAGTAGATATTTCAAAGCAGCATGGTCAGTGTAAACAATGACTTTCGATCCTATAAGGTAAGAACGGAATTTGTCTAAGGCATAGACAATGGCAGAAAGTTCTTTTTCAGTAGTGGCATAGATGATTTGGTCAGGATCTAACGTTTTACTAGCATAGTAAATAGCATGAAGGAACTTTTCCTTCCTTTGCCCAAAAACAACTCCAACGGCGTAATCACTCGCATCGCACATAAGCTCAAATGGAAGATTCCAATCAGGTGACTGGATTATAGGTGCGGTGATTAGAGCGCGTTTGATTTTGTTGAATGCCTCAAGGCATTCCTTCGTGAAATTAAAAGGTGCATCCTTAAAGAGGAGCTCAGTCAGGGGTTTGGCTATTTTAGAAAAATCTTTAATAAACCGTCGGTAGAAACCGGCGTGGCCAAGGAAACTCCTGATTCCTTTTACATTAGCAGGTGGTGGCAGTTGCTCAATAACTTGGATCTTAGCTCGATCCACTTCAATACCTCTTTCAGAAATGATGTGTCCTAAAACTACACTTTCGTTCACCATGAAGTGACACTTTTCCCAATTGAGAACAAGGTCGACTTCTTCACAGCGTTTTAGCACCTTAGACAGATTTGTGAAACAGCTATCAAAGGAAATGCCATAGACGCTAAAGTCGTCCATAAATACTTCCATGATAGTCTCAACAAAATCAGAAAAGATACTAGTCATGCAACGCTGGAAAGTTGCAGGTGCATTACACAAGCCAAATGGCATTCGGCGATAAGCAAAAGTGCCATAGGGACAGGTGAAGGTGGTTTTCTCTTGGTCCTCAGGGTGGATAGGAATTTGGAAAAATCCTGAGTAACCATCTAAATAACAGAAATATTTGTGGCAAACTAACCTCTCTAACATTTGATCAATGAAGGGCAGAGGATAGCGATCTTTTCTAGTTGATTGATTCAACTTCCTGTAGTCAATGCACATACGCCATCCCATCACAATCCTTGTGGGGATGAGCTCGTTCTTCTCATTCTTGACTACTGTTGTTCCTCCTTTCTTGGGAACAACTTGGACAGGGCTAACCCATTTTGAGTCAGAAATTGCATAGATTATGCCAGCATCTAGCAATTTCAGAACTTCAGCTTTAACTACTTCTTGCATGTTGGGATTAAGACGGCGTTGACCTTGAACACAAGGTCTTTGGCCTTCTTCTAGGTTAATTCTATGCATGCAAAAGTCAGGGCTTATGCCTGTGAGGTCTTCAAGTTTATAGCCTATTGCCTTTTTATGTTTTCTCAAAATAATCAATAGTGAGTTTAACTGATTTTCATCTAGAAGAGCACTCACGATGACCGGGCAATATTCAGACTCATCTAAAAAAGCATATTTTAGTTTTGAGGGAAGAGGTTTAAGTTCAGGTTTATGTACTTCTGCTTTGGCAGGAGTATCAATTAAGCTTATGAACTTCTCAAATTCTTCAGACGGTATCTCTTAACCAGTCAAGTCCCTTTCCAGCTCACTGATCTCAAAATTATCGTTCTCAGAGATATCCTCTAACAATAAAATTGCTTCTAAAGGATCCTCAATTATTGATGGGTACAGAGATTTCTCAACGATTGAGTCGACAATGTCAAGAAAACAACAAGGCTCTTCAAGCATAGGGCTCTTCATTGCACTGTTTAAGTTTTAGGTGACCTTATCATCACCTACTTCTAATGTCAATTTTCCATTCTTGACATCGATTACTGCTCCAGGAGTGTTTAGAAATGGCCTTCCTAGAATGATAGGGATTTGCGAATCTTCAGCCATATCCAACACTATAAAATCGACTGGAATGAAAAACTTCCCTACTCTAACAGGTACATCCTCTAAAACTCCCATAGGTTGTTTTAGAGAACGATCTGCCATTTGCAGGGTGATACTTGTGCATTTCAAAATTCCCATATTCAATTTTTCGCAAATAGAATAGGGCATAACGCTCACACTAGCACCTAGATCGCATAAAGCTTTATCAATCGTGTAGGTGCCTATAGTGCAAGGTATAAAGAAACTACCAGGATCCTTTAACTTAGGAGGGGACTTATTTTGCAATAACGCACTGCATTCGGCGGTGAATGCGATGATTTCAACATCATCCAGAGTCCTCTTCTTTGTGAAGATATCCTTCATAAATTTCGTGTAAGAAGGGATTTGAGTGATTAATTCAGTGAAGGGAACCGTTACTTGGAGGTTTGTGACAACTTCCATGAATTTACCGAATTGGGTTTCCTTATGATTTCTCCTCAAACGCTGGGGAAATGGAACTTGAATTTTGATGGGTTCCTTTTCAAGTTCACCCTTCTTTTCAGATTTGTCTTCCGCTTCCTTAGCGGTGGATGGTTGGGTTTCTTTTTGGCTTTCTACTTGTGAAGGCTCAACTGTTGGTTCTTTGTGTTGCTGAGGTTCCGTATAAGTGGTACCACTCCTAAGGGTGATAGCATTTGCGGTGTCCCTCGGTTGCTCACCATGAGGTGGGAGTTGGCCTTGTTTTCTTTGGGTAATAGAGGTAGCCAATTGGGCCATTTGAGTTTCAAGCATCTTGATGGCAACATCTTTGGCTTGATCACTCTTTTGAAATTGAGCAAACATTGAATCCTGTTTTTGAACAACTTGTAGAAGCATGGATTCAATTTTGCTCAAACTCAAGTCATTTGGTTGGCCTTGAATTTGAGGTGGTTGGTGTTGAGTTTGGTATGGCTGATTGAAGTTAGGTTGGAATGAAGGTCTCTGGTTTTGAAAACCAGGTGGATTGTAAGGCTTTTGTTGGTGTGGTATGAATGGTTGTTGAGTTTGTTGGTGGGGATTTTGAACATTGGTACTTTTGTAGGACAAAAATGGGTGGTTTTTTGTGTTTTCGTTATAGAAGTTTGAGAAAGCGTTGCCTTGCCTACTTCCTTGATAGGCATTGACTTGCTCTATTGAACTTCTACAATCTTGAAAACTATGCCCTCAAATCCCACATGTCTCACATACCACTACGTGGTTAGTGACGTTGATATGTTCCTTGGATTGGGAAGAGCTTCCCACTTGTTACTGCAGAAGGGCTAATTGGGCTTCCAGGAGTGCTACTTTACTCGAATCATCCTGCTTGGCTTTGAGCGGTATAGCACGCGAGTTGCTATACTGAGAATCGTGGATTGCCATTGACTCGATAGTCGCACTAGCTATCTCCACATCGATTTGATCGAAATGACCATTGTTAGCAGAGTCGAGGATACGACGCGATTCGCCACAACAACCGTTATAGAATGTGATAGCCAGGAACCATGAATCAAGGCCATGATGAGGACATTCTCTTTGTAATTCTTTATATCTTTCCCATGCCTCATAAAGACTTTCGTCGCCTCTCTGACGGAATCCAGTAATTTGACTTCGTAAGAGCGCGGTTCGTTCTGGTGGGAAGTACTTTTGATAGAAAGCAAGAGCTAGACCATCCCAGTCAACTATTCCTAGGGCAACTTGGTCAAGACTATTGATCCTGAGTTTTGCCTTTCCTCTTAAAGAGAAGGGAAAGAGCATTTCCCTAATCTGTTCTTGGGATACTCCAGTTTGTCTAATCGTGGAGCAATAGTCACAGAAGTTTTGGATATGAAGGTTGGGATCTTCTGTGGCGTTGCCTCCAAATTGATTTCTTTCTATTAAATTGATGAAGGCAGGTTTAATTTCAAAGTTTTGAGCTGTAATTTGAGGTGTAGCGATACCCTTTGGAAGTGTATCTGCAGTGGGTTCACAATGGTCGGAAAGTCGAACCATTTTTGGTTGCGAAGATGAAGATGGAATGTTGGTTAAAAGTTGATTGGTTTTTGGAAATGGAGATGAAAATAGATCTTCTTCTCCTTCAAGAGTAGGTAGAATATCCGAGTATTTCTCACGAATACGATCTAAACTTGAAATATCAGAAGCTTTTGAAATTTCGTTGAATAGCTTTAATCTCCTACGCAGAGTTCTTTCTAGTTCGGGGTCTAAAGGAATAGGGGTCCCTAGTCTAGAAGATCTGGGCATAAGATAGAAAAGCTAAGATGAAAAATCAAGAGAGGTCTAAAGGAATTTGAGTTCCTAAAGACTAGATAAAACTAATTGCGATAAAAATCACAATAAAAAGGAAAACTAAACCGTGCTCCCCGGCAACGGCGCCAAAATTTGATTAGGCATGTCGCAAGCTTGATGCAAAGATAAATTACCCAGACAAGGCTAAAAACAAATTAATGTAATTAGGGAAGTAGGAGTCGATCCTCAGGGAGATGGTGTTTCCTATGGATTGTGAATCGTCTCACAATTGAGTTTTATCTAATGATTTTCTGGGTTTTGGATTTGGTGATGTCTAAACTAATAAAGAACATAAATAAAAACAAAACAAACTGAAATGGAAATGATAAAGCAGATAATAAATTAACAATAATGAGAAGCATCTAGGGAAATAGTTTCACACATGTAGATTGACATATTAATGAAATTGGATTTAGGATAAGCAAATAATTCATTGAGCGTTCGTAAGAATGGTGTGTTCATTACAATCATAGATCAGATGGTCTAGCAGGCTTTTAGTGCGATTTACTAGGTCTTAATCCACTATGTCACGCTTTGTCTATTCATTTCCTGTATATCT